>JAJAQA010000040.1:0-283735 GCA_021464565.1 Rutilus rutilus
CTATTAGACAAGGTTAACGGAGGCCGATCGGAACGAAACTCGATGGGCATGTTCGACTCAAGGCCCTAGAGGTCTGTAAGAATTTTGAAAGAAATCGGCCACTAGTTGGCGCTAACGAGTTTTACGGCTCTGTAATCACGTGGTGTTACAAATATCCACACAATATGCATATCATTTGATAGATCTCCTCATCCTGAACAACTTTGCCTCAAGAACCATTGCTGTCAATCAAACTGTTCATTAATTATTCATTAATATGTTAAAAACCTACTTTTGCGAACTAGTCCTAGGTTTTTCGCCCGATCGGAACCAGACCAGTCTAGGACAATTCTCTGGACTCTCTAGATCAAAAACTATCAAAAAAAAGTTGAAATTTTGCATTTGGATGGCTGTAATAGGGTAATTTATAAAATGGGCGGGACAAAATACATTAAAAAGCCTATAAATCCTAAATAAAAACTCAGAACTTCACAAAAATTGGTCAGCATATGTGACATAACATCATTAACAAGCATGAAAAATTCTATGGAGATCGGACGATAGCTGGCGCTATAACTGTTAAAAAGCTTTAAAATCATATATTTCCTATGGTAAACTGCCTGTATTGGCTGTAAATGGTCTTTTCCATCTCTGATCATATAATTTTCATATCATAATGTTCAAAACTAGTGCAATACAATTCTCTGGACTCACTAGATCAATAATTGTCAGAAAAAGTTGAACTACTTCATTTGGATAGCTATAATAGGTTCACTTCAAAATCTGGCCTTTACCAAGTGTCCCCGAAAGCCTATATCTCTTTAATCAATGCTCAGACCTTCTTAAAAACAAGTCAGAACGTGTGAAATATCACCCTGAACAAGCATGAAAATTTTCAGACAGATCGGACAAAATTTGCCTCTATAACAGTTAAAAAGGTGAAAATGATATGAATTAATGGCATGTTAAGCCAATAAGTGGTATTTTACTGCCCCCTGCTGTTTAAAATAGTCATTTTCTCATATTGGTATTGGTATCAGCCATGGTAAATCATGATAAATGATGGTGTGTGTGTGTGTGGTACAAATATAACAAAGGTTTTATTTTCCAACATGAAAACAAACATAACAGAGTGCTAGTGCACAAACAATAACCGACAATGATAATGGATGAGAGGGGAACTTAAATACACAGATCAAGACAAGGACAACAGGTGACGGTTATGATGATGAGGAGCAGGTGATGATGAGAAGGGTGATGAGGAGCAGGTGCAGGTGATGACGACAGATGGTGAATGTGATGAAGACAGAAGGTGAATGTGATGAAGGTGAATGTGACACCAATATCACTGAAACATTTGTGTGTGTGTGTGTGTGTGTGTGTGTGTGTGTGTGTGTGTGTGTAGCATTATTGTGTGTAGCATATGTAGCAAGTATACATTATTGAGTTAACATGGAAACACTGGTTTGCTTTAGTGCAGAAAACTGGTCAAAATCATGAGGTTTAAAGTGAAAGTGAGCCAATAAGTGGTCTTCTACTGCCCTCTGCTGGCCATTCTACTTATTAATTAAATTTTTCCACATGTGCTTGCATTTATACTTGAATACACACTAAAAATCACTTATATAGCAATAACTATTATAACACAATCATATTTTGTCAGTGTTAATCACTTTATTTGCACTGACACTTCAAATAATTGCTAGTAATGTGGTAAATCATGGTAAATCATGGTTAACTATGCTGTGTGTGTGTGTGTGTGTGTGTGTGTGTGTGTGTGTGTGTGTGTGTGTGTGTCTGTGTGTGTGTGTGTGTGTAAGCATGCATTGAGTTAACATGGATAAACTGGTTTGCTTTAGTGCAGAAAACTGGTTTAAAGTGAAAGTGAGCCAATAAGTGGTCTTCTACTGCCCTCTGCTGGCCATTCTACTTATTAATGAAATATTTCAACATGTGCTTGCATTCATACTTGAATACACACTAAAAAAATCACTTATATAGCAATAACTATTATAACACAATCATATTTTGTCAGTGTTAATCACTTTATTTGCACTGACACTTCAAATAATTGCTAGTAATGTGATAAATCAGGCTAGAAACATGGTAAATCAAAGTAAATAATACTAGATTGTCGTTTATCTCCTGGTAAATAATACTAGAACGTGGTATATCATGGTAAATCATGGTTAACTATGCTGTGTGTGTATGTGTGTGTGTGTGTGTGTGTGTGTGTGTAAGCATGCATTGAGTTAACATGGAAAAACTGGTTTGCTTTAGTGCAGAAAACTGGTTTAAAGTGAAAGTGAGCCAATAAGTGGTCTTCTAGTGCCCTCTGCTGGCCATTCTACTTAATAATGAAATATTTTACATGTGCTTTTGCATTCATACTTGGAGACACACTAAAAATCACGTATATAACTAACTATTATAACACAATAATATTTTGTCAGTGTTCATCACCTCATTTGCACTGACACTTCACATAATTGCTTGTAATGTGGTTAATCATGCTAGAAACATTGTAAATCATAGTAAACAATACTGAAATGAGGTGTATCAAGGTAAATCATGCTAGAATCCTAATAAATCATTCTGGAACATGGTATATGATAGTAAATCATGCTAGAATCATATTAAATAATTCTTGAATGTGGCAAATCGTTGTGGGAGGAGCCTATTTTACTCAAATGGCTATAACTCAAGAAGTAAATGAGATATCTTCACCAAAATCAGTACACATGTGTATGGGTTCAATTTGAGGTCACAATAAACAATTTTATGGAGATCGGACCATAGGTGGCGCTATAACTGTTAAAAAGCTTTAAAACCATATATATCCCATGGCAATTTGCCTGTATTGGCTGTAAATGGTCTTTTCCATCTATTATGTCAGTGGTTACATGCTTGCTAAATAAATCTTAATGACTTTTGATGCTTTTGTGCTTAAATGCCTTAAAGGCCTTAACTGCTTGAACCCCGATAAATGCTGCTTGCAGCTTTAATTATTATTATTATTCTTCTGCCGTAAAACGCATCGTGCAGCCCAAACCGTAAGGGCTGGAGACTTGAAACTTTGCCAGATGGTAGTACAAAAATCGAGGAGAGGTTCAGAGATTATGACCCCGATTGGCCCATAGGTGGCGCTATAACAACCAAAAGCGCGAAACTGCTCATAACTCCTAGACCGTATGTCGTAGACTCAAGTGTCTTATATCATTGGAAAGCTGGAAACGTGATGAACAAAACGTATATCTCCGATTTCATTTCCGGTATGGAAATTTTTCCGCCATTTTGAATTTTGTCAAAAAACTGCTTTTGCTAATTAGTCCTAGGATTTTTGTCCGATCGGAACCAAACCAGTGCAGAAATGTTTTATGGAGTCTGACGATTAATAATTATCAAAAAAAATTCGAAATTTCGATTCATGGTCGCTAGGGGGCATAAAATAAACATTGTGGGAGGAGCCTATTTTACTAAAATGGCTATAACTCAAAAAGTAAATGAGATAGCTTAACCAAACTCGGTACACATGTGTATGGGTTCAGTCTGGGGTCACAATAAAAAAATCGCGACGATTGAACAATAGGTGGCGCTATAACATGGAAAAAACATGAAAAGGGCTATAACCACCTGACCGTTAGTCCGATTGACTTGAAAATTGGTATGCAGTGTCTTGGCCCAAGGTGCCATATATGTCTATGAGGAAATTGGCGTATCTCAAAAAACATGGCCGCCATTGGCCAATGAAGTTGAGCACCTATTAGACAAGGTTAACGGAGGCCGATCGGAACGAAACTCGATGGGCATGTTCATCTCATGGCCCTAGAGGTCTGTAAGAATTTTGAAAGAAATCGGCCACTAGTTGGCGCTAACGAGTTTTATGGCTCTGTAATCACGTGGTGTTACACTCATCCACACAATATGCATATCATTTGATAGATCTGCTCATGCTGAACAACTTTGCCTCAAGAACCATTGCTGTCAATCAAACCGTTCATTAAATATTCGCGAACATGTTAAAAACCTACTTTTGCGAACTAGTCCTAGGTTTTTCGCCCGATCGGAACCAGACCAGTCTAGGACAATTCTCTGGACTCTCTAGATCAATAATTATCGAAAAAAAGTTGAACTTTTGCATTTGGATGGCTGTAATAGGGTCATTTATAAAATGGGCGTGGCAAAATACATTAAAAATCCTATAAATCCTAAATGAAAACTCAGAACTTCACAAAAATTGGTGAGCATATGTGACATAACATCATTAACAAGCATGCCAAATTTTATGGAGATCAGACCATAGGTGGCGCTATAACTGTTAAAAAGCTTTAAAACCATATATTTCCTATGGTACATTGCCTGTATTGGCTGTAAATGGTCTTTTCCATCTATTATGTCAGTGGTTACATGCTTGCTAAATAAAACCTGATAACTTTTGATGCTTTTGTGCTTAAAAACCCTTAAAGGCCTTAATAGCTTGAACCCCGATAAATGCTGCTTGCAGCTTTAATTATTATTATTATTATTATTATTATTATTCCGCCGTAAAACGCATCGTGCAGCCCAAACCGTAAGAGCTGGAACTTTGAAACTTTGACAGATGGTAGTACAAAAATCGAGGAAAGGTTCAGAGATTATGACCCCGATTGGCCCATAGGTGGCGCTATAACAACCAAAAGCGCGAAACTGCTCATAACTCCTAGACCGTATGTCGTAGACTCAAGTGTCTTATATCATTGGAAAGCTGGACGCCTGATGAACAAAACGTATATCTCCGATTTCATTTCCGCCATGATAGATTTTCCGCCATTTTGAATTTTGTCAAAAATCTACTTTTGCGAACTAGTCCCTGGTTTTTTGCCCGATTGGAACCAAACTAGTGCAGAAATGTTCTCTGGAGACTGAATATCAATAATTATCGAAAAAAAGTGGAAATTTCGATTCACGGTCGCTAAGGGGCGCCAAAACGTACGTTGTGGGAGGGGCCTATTTTACTAAAATGGCTATAACTCCCGATGTAAATGAGGTATCTTCACCAAACTTGGTACACATGTGTATGAGCTTACTCTGGGGTCACAGTAAAAAAATCGCGACGATTGGCCTCATGGTGGCGCTATAAAATGAAAAAAACATAAAACAGGCTATAACCACCTGACCGTTAGTCCGATTGACTTGAAAATTGGTATGCAGTGTCTTGGTCCAAGGTGCCATGTATGTGTATGAGGACATTGGCGTATCTCAAAAAACATGGCCGCCATCGGCCAACGAAGTTTGAGCACCTATTAGACAAGGTTAACGGAGGCCGATCGGAACAAAACTCAATGGGCATGTTCGGCTCATGGCCCTAAAGGTCTGTAAGAATTTTGAAAGAAATCGGCCACTAGTTGGCGCTAACGAGTTTTACGGCTCTGTAATCACGTGGTGTTACAAATATCCACACAATATGCATATCATTTGATAGATCTCCTCATCCTGAACAACTTTGCCTCAAGAACCATTGCTGTCAATCAAACTGTTCATTAATTATTCATTAATATGTTAAAAACCTACTTTTGCAAACTAGTCCTAGGTTTTTTGCCCGATCGGAACCAGACCAGTCTAGGACAATTCTCTGGACTCTCTAGATAAATAATTATCAAAAAAAAGTTGAACTTTTGCATTTGGATGGCTGTAATAGGGTAATTTATAAAATGGGCGTGTCAAAATACATTAAAAAGCCTATAAATCCTAAATAAAAACTCAGAACTTCACAAAAATTGGTCAGCATATGTGACATAACATCATTAACAAGCATGAAAAATTCTATGGAGATCGGACGATAGGTGGCGCTATAACTGTTAAAAAGCTTTAAAATCATATATTTCCTATGGTAAACTGCCTGTATTGGCTGTAAATGGTCTTTTCCATCTCTGATCATATAATTTTCATATCATAATGTTCAAAACTAGTGCAATACAATTCTCTGGACTCACTAGATCAATAATTGTCAGAAAAAGTTGAACTACTTCATTTGGATAGCTATAATAGGTTCACTTCAAAATCTGGCCTTTACCAAGTGTCCCCGAAAGCCTATATCTCTTTAATCAATGCTCAGACCTTCTTAAAAACAAGTCAGAACGTGTGAAATATCACCCTGAACAAGCATGAAAATTTTCAGACAGATCGGACAAAATTTGCCTCTATAACAGTTAAAAAGGTGAAAATGATATGAATTAATGGCATGTTAAGCCAATAAGTGGTATTTTACTGCCCCCTGCTGTTAAAAATAGTCATTTTCTCATATTGGTATTGGTATCAGCCATGGTAAATCATGATAAATGATGGTGTGTGTGTGTGTGTGTGTGTGTGTGTGTGTGTGTGTGTGTGTGTGTGTGTGTGTGTGTGTGTGTGTGTGTGTGTGTGTGTGTGTGTGTGTGTGTGTGTGTGTGGTACAAATATAACAAAGGTTTTATTTTCCAACATGAAAACAAACATAACAGAGTGCTAGTGCACAAACAATAACCGACAATGATAATGGATGAGAGGGGAACTTAAATACACAGATCAAGACAAGGACAACAGGTGACGGTTATGATGATGAGGAGCAGGTGATGATGAGGAGGGTGATGAGGAGCAGGTGCAGGTGATGACGACAGATGGTGAATGTGATGAAGACAGAAGGTGAATGTGATGAAGGTGAATGTGACACCAATATCACTGAAACATTTGTGTGTGTGTGTGTGTGTGTGTGTGTGTGTGTGTGTGTGTGTGTAGCATTATTGTGTGTAGCATATGTAGCAAGTATGCATTATTGAGTTAACATGGAAACACTGGTTTGCTTTAGTGCAGAAAACTGGTCAAAATCATGAGGTTTAAAGTGAAAGTGAGCCAATAAGTGGTCTTCTACTGCCCTCTGCTGGCCATTCTACTTATTAATGAAATATTTCAACATGTGCTTGCATTCATACTTGAATACACACTAAAAAAACCACTTATATAGCAATAACTATTATAACACAATCATATTTTGTCAGTGTTAATCACTTTATTTGCACTGACACTTCAAATAATTGCTAGTAATGTGATAAATCAGGCTAGAAACATGGTAAATCAAAGTAAATAATACTAGATTGTCGTTTATCTCCTGGTAAATAATACTAGAACGTGGTATATCATGGTAAATCATGGTTAACTATGCTGTGTGTGTATGTGTGTGTGTGTGTGTGTGTGTGTGTGTGTGTGTGTGTGTGTGTGTGTGTGTGTGTGTGTGTGTGTGTGTGTAAGCATGCATTGAGTTAACATGGAAAAACTGGTTTGCTTTAGTGCAGAAAACTGGTTTAAAGTGAAAGTGAGCCAATAAGTGGTCTTCTAGTGCCCTCTGCTGGCCATTCTACTTAATAATGAAATATTTTACATGTGCTTTTGCATTCATACTTGGACACACACAAAAAATCACGTATATAACTAACTATTATAACACAATAATATTTTGTCAGTGTTCATCACCTCATTTGCACTGACACTTCACATAATTGCTAGTAATGTGGTTAATCATGCTAGAAACATTGTAAATCATAGTAAATAATACTGAAATGAGGTGTATCAAGGTAAATCATGCTAGAATCCTAATAAATCATTCTGGAACATGGTATATGATAGTAAATCATGCTAGAATCATATTAAATAATTCTAGAATGTGGCAAATCGTTGTGGGAGGAGCCTATTTTACTCAAATGGCTATAACTCAAGAAGTAAATGAGATATCTTCACCAAACTCAGTACACATGTATATGGGTTCAATTTGAGGTCACAGTAAACAATTTTATGGAGATCGGACTATAGGTGGCGCTATAACTGTTAAAAAGCTTTAAAACCATATATATCCCATGGCAAATTGCCTGTATTGGCTGTAAATGGTCTTTTCCATCTATTATGTCAGTGGTTACATGCTTGCTAAATAAATCTTAATAACTTTTGATGCTTTTGTGCTTAAATGCCTTAAAGGCCTTAACTGCTTGAACCCCGATAAATGCTGCTTGCAGCTTTAATTAGGGGTTCAAGCACGAAGTGCTGAAACCCTATTGTAATTGTACTGATTTTTATTATTATTATTATTATTATTATTATTATTATTTTTCTTCTGCCGTAAAACTCATCGTGCAGCCCAAACCGTAAGAGCTGGAGCTTTGAAACTTTGCCAGATGGTAGTACAAAAATCGAGGAGAGGTTCAGAGAATATGACCCCAATTGGCCCATAGGTGGCGCTATAGCAACCAAAAGCGCGAAACTGCTCATAACTCCTAGACCGTATGACGTAGACTCAAGTGTCTTATATCACTGGAAAGCTGGAAACCTGAAGGTCAAAACGTATATCTCCGATTTCAATTCCTGTATGCAAATTGTCCGCCATTTTGAATTTAGTTAAAAACCTACTTTTGCAAACTAGTCCTAGGTTTTTTGTCCAATTGCATCCAAAACAGTGCAGAAATGTTCTCTGGAGTCTGAATATCAATAATTATCGAAAAAAAGTCGAAATTTCGATTCCTAATCGCCAGGGGGTGATAAATTAATGTTGTGGGAGGAGCCTATTTTACTAAAATGGCTATAACTCGAGAATGAAATTAGATATCTTCACCAAACTTGGTGCACATGTGTATGAGTTCAATCTGGGGTCACAGTAAAAAAATCGCGACGATTGATCACTAGGTGGCGCTATAACATGAAAAAAACATGAAAACGGCTATGACCACGTGACCGTTAGTCCGATTGACTTGAAAATTGGTATGCAGTGTCTTGGTCCAAGGTGCCATGTATGTCTATGAGGACATTGGCGTATCTCGAAAAACATGGCCGCCATCGACCAATGAAATTTGAGCACCTATTAGACAAGGTTAACGGAGGCCGATCGGAACGAAACTCGATGGGCATGTTCGACTCATGGCCCTAGAGGTCTGTAAGAGTTTTGAAAGAAATCGGCCACTAGTTGGCGCTAACGAGTTTTATGGCTCTGTAATCACGTGGTGTTACACTTATCGTCACAAAATGCATATCAACTGATAGATCTGCTCATGCTGAACAACTTTGCCTAAAGAACTAATGCTGTCAATTAAACCGTTTATTAAATATTCGTAATTATGTTAAAAACCTACTTTTGCAAACTAGTCCTAGGTTTTTCGCCCGATCGAAACCAGACCAGTCTAGGACAATTCTCTGGACACTCTAGATCAATAATTATCAAAAAAAAGTTGAACTTTTGCATGTAGATGGCTGTAATAGGGTCATTTAGAAAAGGGGCGTGGCAAAAAAACACTAAAAAGCCTATAAATCCTAAATGAAAACTCAGAACTTCACAAAAATTGGTGAGCATATGTGACATAACATCATTAACAAGCATGCCAATTTTTATGGAGATCGGACCATAGGTGGCGCTATAACTGCTAAAAAGCTTTAAAACCATATATTTCCTATGGTAATTCCTGTAAATGGTCTTTTCCATCTATTATGTCAGTAGTTACATGCTTGCTAAATAAAACTTAATCACTTTTGATGCTTTTGTGCTTAAAGGCCTTAACTGCTTGAACCCCGATAAATGCTGCTTGCAGCTTTAATTATTATTATTATTCTTCCCTAAAACGCATCGTGCAGCCAAAACCGTAAGGCCTAGAGACGTGATACTTGGTCAAATGGTAGTAGTATTGCTCGCTACTCAGATACACGGACTTAGCCAAATCGGCCCATAGGTGGCGCTACAGCGACCAAAAGCGCGAAACTGCTCAGAACTCCTAGACCGTATGTCGTAGACTCAAGTGTCTTATATCATTGGAAAGCTGGATGCCTGACGAACAAAACGTATATCTCCGATTTCATTTCCGCCATGATAGATTTTCCGCCATTTTGAATTTTGCCAAAAACCTACTTTTGCGAACTAGTCCTAGGTTTTTCGCCCGATCGGAACCAAACCAGTACAGAAATGTTCTCTGGAGTCTGAATATCAATAATTATCGAAAAAAAGTTGAAATTTCGATTCACGGACGCTAAGGGGCGCCAAAACGTACGTTGTGGGAGGGGCCTATTTTACTAAAATGGCTATAACTCCAGAAGTAAATGAGGTATCTTCACCAATCTCGGTACACATGTGTAAGAGGTCAATCTGAGGTCACAGTAAAAAAATCGCGGCGATTGGCCACATGGTGGCGCTATAACATGAAAAAAACATAAAACAGGCTTTAACCACCTGACCGTTAGTCCGATTGACTTGAAAATTGGTATGCAGTGTCTTGGCCCAAAGTGTCATGTATGTCTATGAGGACATTGGTGTATCTCAAAAAACATGGCCGCCATCGGCCAATGAAGTTTGAGCACCTATTAGACAAGGTTAACGGAGGCCAATCGGAACGAAACTCGATGGGCATGTTCAACTCATAGCCCTAGAGGTCTGTAAGAATTTTGAAAGAAATCGGCCACTAGTTGGCGCTAATGAGTTTTACGGCTCTGTAATCACGTGGTGTTACACTTATTGTCACAAAATGCATATCATTTGATAGATCTGCTCATGCTGAACAACATTGTCTCAAGAACCATTGCTGTCAATCAAATCGTTCATTAATTATTTGCGAATATGTTAAAAACCTACTTTTGCGAACTAGTCCCTGGTTTTTCGCCCGATCGGAACCAGACCAGTCTAGGACAATTCTCTGGACTCTCCTGATCAATAATTATCGAAAAAAAGTTGAACTTTTGAATTTTTCGTATGGCTATAATTGGGTCATAAAGAAAATGGGCGTGGCAAAATGCACTCAAAAGCTTATAAATCCTAAACGAAAACTCAGAACTTCACGAAAATTGGTGAGCATATGTGCCATAATATTCTAAACAAGCATGCCAAATTTCATGTTGATCGGACCATAGGTGGCGCTATAACTGTTAAAAAGGTTTGAAAACCATATATTTCCTATGGTAAATTGCCTGTATTGGCTGTAAATGGACTTTTCCATCTATTATTTCAGTGGTTAAAAGCTTTCTAAATAAAACTTAATGTCTTAAATGCTTATGTGCTTAAATGCCTTAAAGGCCTTAAATGCTTGAACCCCGATAAATGCTGCTTGCAGCTTTAATTAGGGGTTCAAGCACGAAGTGCTGAAACCCTATTGTTATTGTAAGGATTTTTATTATTAGGGGTTCAAGCACGAAGTGCTGAAACCCTATTGTAATTGTCCTGATTTTTATTATTTTTCTTCTGCCGTAAAACGCATCGTGCAGCCCAAACCGTAAGAGCTGGAACCTTGAAACTTTGCCAGATGGTAGTACAAAAATCGAGGAGAGGTTATCAAATTATGACCCCGATTGGCCCATAGGTGGCGCTATAGCAACCAAAAGCGCGAAACTGCTCAGAACTCCTAGACCGTATGTCGTAGACTCAAGTGTCTTATATCATTGGAAAGCTGGACGCCTGACGAACAAAACGTATATCTCCGATTTCATTTCCGCCATGATAGATTTTCCGCCATTTTGAATTTTGTCAAAAACCTACTTTTGCGAACTAGTCCCTGGTTTTTCGCCCGATCGGAACCAAACCAGTGCAGAAATGTTCTCTAGAAACTGAAGATCCATAATTATCGAAAAAAAGTCGAAATTTCGATTCACGGACGCTAAGGGGCGCCAAAACGTACGTTGTGGGAGGGGCCTATTTTACTAAAATGGCTATAACTCCAGAAGTTAATGAGGTATCTTCACCAAACTCGGTACACATATGTATGAGCTCAATATGAGGTAACAGTAAAAAAATCGCGGCGATTGGCCACATGGTGGCGCTATAATATGAATAAAACATAAAACAGGCTTTAACCACCTGACCGTTAGTCCGATTGACTTGAAAATTGGTATGCAGTGTCTTGGTCCAAGGTGTCATGTATGTGTATGAGGACATTGGCGTATCTAAAAAAACATGGCCGCCATCGGCCAATGAAGTTTGAGCACCTATTAGACAAGGTTAACGGAGGCCGATCGGAACGAAACTCGGTGGGCATGTTCTACTCATGGCCCTAGAGGTCTGTAAGAATTTTAAAAGAAATCGGCCACTAGTTGGCGCTAACGAGTTTTATGGCTCTGTAATCACGTGGTGTTACACTTATTGTCACAAAATGCATACCATTTGATAGATCTCCTCTTGTTGAACAACTTTGCCTCAAGAACCATTGCTGTCAATCAAACCGTTCATTAAATATTCGTAATTATGTTAAAAACCTACTTTTGCGAACTAGTCCCTGGTTTTTCGCCCGATCGGAACCAAACCAGTCTAGGACAATTCTATGGACTCTCTAGGTCAATAATTATCAAAAAAAAGTTGAACTTTTGCATTTTTCGGATGGCTATAACAGGGTCATTTAGAAAATGGGTGTGGTAAAATGCACTCAAAAGCCTATAAATCCTAAACGAAAACTCAGAACTTCACAAAAATTGATGAGCATATGTGTCATAACCTGCTAAAGAAGCATGGAAAATTTTATGGAGATCGGACCATAGTTGGCGCTATAACTGTTAAAACGCTTTAAAACCATATATTTCCTATGGTAAATTGCCTGTATTTGCTGTAAATGGTGTCTTCTATCATCATATAATGTTCATATCATAATGTTCAAAACCAGTGCAGCACAATTCTCTGAACTCTCTAGATCAATAATTATCAGAAAAAAAGTTTAACTTCTTCAAAAGGTGATTTTATATGAATATAATGACATATTAAGCCAATAAGTGGTATTTTACTGCCCCCTGCTGTCATTTCATCTTACTACTCCCTAATATTGTTATAAAATTCATATTTAGACTTTATAAAATCATTATTTTAACATTTACAATCACATTTTGTCAAAACTCATCTATTGAGTATTACTATTGACAATTGTGTTACACTGAGATATGGAAATGGACGAAAGTAAATGAATGAAATGAAACGAAAGTAACGGCATTTAAGCCACGCCCCCGAATACAAATTCATTCATAACTCAAAAACGGAAAGTCGTTGCGCGCTCAAATTTTGATGGTGAGGACCTCTCCGGGCTCTTGATCGAAACGTGTCGTCGCGGGCCTCGGGAGCGCGCCCCCCGCGCATCGCGAATCCGCGGGACCCCCGATTTTGAACGGCCATTACTCCCGACCCAGACCACCCCGAACATTGTGTGAGAGCTCGTTGGAAAGGGCGCGTCCTTGGCTAGCTTCGATTCAAATGTGGTGTTATTTGCCCTGGGCATTCCAGAGATAATAGCCCGAACAGATATGCCTTATAACAGTCATAACTCCCAGCCCCAATCGCCCAAAAACACCTTGATGGTCTCATTCAACAGGGCTCCTCAAGCACTATCTATGCTCTGAGAATTTGTCGCCTTTTGATTCCTGAGATATAAGTAAAAAAAACAAATTCCCATTCATTCATTCAAACACTTCAACTGTAAAATGTAAGCTATAATACCACTGTTGTCCACTAGAGGGAGCAGCAGGATTACGCATGATCTTTTAATTCGCTTCAGTATTGGGAAATAAACAAATGCTTTAAGAAGCAATCTTTTTTATTATGATGTTTTTTTTTTTTATTATGATATTTGTATATATTTTATTTTTTTATTATGATTATGAACGGTTTGATTGACATTAGTGATTCTTGAGGCAAAGTTGTTCAAGATGAGGAGATGAAGATATTTTCACAATATCACATCCTAAAAACATTGAAAACATATTTGTCTTTGTGTGTGTGTGTGTGTGTGTGTGGATGTGTTTGTGTTTGTGTGTGTGTCTGTGTGTGTAAGCATGCTTAATGGAAAGAACATGGAGAAACTGCTTTGTTTTACTGGTGGATAAAAAAAGTCTTTCAAATGAAAGTGAGTCAATTAGTGGTCTTCTACTGCCCTCTGCAGGACATTCTACTTAATAAAATATTTTCATCTGTGCTTTTGCATTAGTTTTTGGACTATATTAAATTACTTGCATGAAAATCACCTATTATAACACAGTCATGTTTTGTCAAAGTTTATCACTTCATTTTTACTAAGCTCTCAGTTTGAACAATTCTGCCTCTCAGTGATTAATTTGAAATCTGAAAATGGTGTTATACAGAGGAGATTTGCAATTATCATTTTGTTACCTATCTTTTATTTTAAATATCTACATCTACAACAAAATGTGTGTGCATGTGTGTGTTCAAGCATGGTTAGTGTATTAAGTATTATTGTTTAAGTATTATTGTTTTCATTTACATTTTAACCACCAGAAGAAGAACACTCATTGGTTCATTCTGCTCACTAAAATATTATTTTTCATTTTTTTTCCATTTGAAATATTGTTTAAACTTAATAAAATCATTAAAATAACATTTCAAATCATATTTTGTCTGTTTATAAATCCCACAGACTCACATTGGCTGCAATACTAATGTTTTTGTAAAACACAGACCTGATAGTCTAATCTGTGTGTATTGTGCATATATTATTGATATTATTACTATTGCAAATCATGTTATTGTAACTCATATCTTAATAGAATATTATTTGTAATTTTAATTCTTTATTTCTTAATTGTTTTTTTATGATTACTACAGATATTATCACCAAAGATATCAACTACATCTTCACTTTTAGTATTGACACGCTGCACACACAGCACAATCACACACTCACTAATGCATTCAAATACATGTAATCTTACTGTGCTACTTTATTTGTACATGATTAGAATGAACAGAAATCTAAGAATATTTTTCTTCTTTTGTTAAAGCCATTTCAGACTGCAAGTAAGCATTACATTACTAATCATCTATTTTAAAGGTGCCATACAATTGAAAACTGTATTTATCTTGGCATAGTTGAATGATAAGAGTTCTGGACATGGAACTGACATACCGTGAGCCTCAAACACCATTGTTTCCTCCTTCATGTGTAAATCTCCTGTTTGCAAAAGACCGCTGAAAAATGAGTGAATCCCACCATAACACCGACTGTGACGTTGGAGTCAGGATCATTAATATTTATACCCCCCAAATTTGCATTTTCCAGTCCATGTTCTAGGCCAGGCAGTGTTAATGTGGACCTGCACAGCCGAATCATCAGAAGATCTGCAGGTATTGTGAAGAAGCAAGCAAGGACAATAGTGAAAATGGCAGATCATGGATATAAATGTTATGTCTGAGGCTGTGCTGTGGATTTGAGAACTTTTCATTCCCTTCCCACAAAAGAGAACTGTCAACAGGCATGGTTGATGTTTACAACAGGATAAACTCACCATTTTAATTCAAAGCTGTTAGTTTGCTCTTAACGGAGGCCGATCAGAACGAAACTCGGTGGGCATGTTCGACTCGTGGCCCTAGAGGTCTGTAAGAATTTTGAAAAATCAGCCGCTAGTTGACGCTAACAGGTTTTACGGCTATGTAATCACGTGATGCATATCATTTGATAGATCTCCTCATACTGAACAACTTTGCCTCAAGAACTACTGCTGTCAATCAATTTGTTCATTAAATACTTGCGATTATGTTAAAAACCTACTTTTGCGAACTAGTCCTAGGTTTTTCGCCCGATTGGAAATATACCAGTGCAGTACAATTCTCTGGAAGCTCTAGATTATTAATTATATAAAAAACTTTAACTTTACCCATTGGGTAGCCATAACAGGATCATTTAGAAAATGGGTATGGCAAAAAACACTCAAAAGCCTGTAAATCCTAAACAAAAACTCAGACAACTCACTAAACTGCCTTATGTGCTTAAAGACCCTAAATGCTTGAACCCCGCTAAATGCTGCTTGCAGCTTTAATTAGGGGTTCAAGCACGAAGTGCTGAAACCCTATTGTAATTGTACTGATTTTTATTATTATTATTATTAGGGGTTCAAGCACGAAGTGCTGAAACCCTATTGTAATTGTACTGATTTTTATTATTATTATTATTATTATTATTCTTCCGCCGTAAAACGCATCGTGCAGACCAAACCGTAAGAGCTGGAACCTTGAAACTTTGCCAGATGGTAGTACAAAAATCGAGGAGAGGATCAGAGAATATGACCCCGATTGGCCCATAGGTGGCGCTATAGCAACCAAAAGCGCGAAACTGCTCATAACTCCTAGACCGTATGACGTAGACTCAAGTGTCTTATATCACTGGAAAGCTGGAAACCTGAAGGTCAAAACGTATATCTCCGATTTCATTTCCTGTATGCAAATTGTCCGCGATTTTGAATTTTGTTAAAAACCTACTTTTGCGAACTAGTCCTAGGTTTTTTGTCCAATTGGATCCAAACCAGTGCAGAAATGTTCTCTGGAGTCTGAACATCAATAATTATCGAAAAAAAGTCGAAATTTCGATTCCTGATTGCCAGGGGGTGATAAATTAATGTTGTGGGAGGAGCCTATTTTACTAAAATGGCTATAACTCGAGAAGGAAATTAGATATCTTCACCAAACTTGGTGCACATGTGTATGAGTTCAATCTGGGGTCACAGTAAAAAAATCGCGACGATTGAACACTAGGTGGCGCTATAACATGACAAAAACATGAAAACGGCTATGACCACGTGACCGTTAGTCCGATTGACTTGAAAATTGGTATGCAGTGTCTTGGTCCAAGGTGCCATGTATGTCTATGAGGACATTGGCGTATCTCGAAAAACATGGCCGCCATCGGCCAATGAAGTTTGAGCACCTATTAGACAAGGTTAACGGAGGCCAATCAGAACGAAACTCAGTGGGCATGTTCGGCTCAAGCCCCTAGAGGTCTGTAAGAATTTTTAAAGAAATCGGCCACTAGTTGGCGCTAACGAGTTTAATGGCTCTGTAATCACGTGGTGTTACACTTATTGTCACAAAATGCATATCATTTGATAGATCTGCTCATGCTGAACAACATTGCCTCAAGAACCATTGCTGTCAATCAAATCGTTCATTAATTATTCGCGAATATGTTAAAAACCTACTTTTGCGAACTAGTCCCTGGTTTTTCGCCCGATCGGAACCAGACCAGTCTAGGACAATTCTCTGGACTCTCCTGATCAATAATTATCGAAAAAAAGTTGAACTTTTGAATTTTTCGTATGGCTATAATTGGGTCATAAAGAAAATGGGCGTGGCAAAATGCACTCAAAAGCTTATAAATCCTAAACGAAAACTCAGAACTTCACGAAAATTGGTGAGCATATGTGCCATAATATTCTAAACAAGCATGCCAAATTTCATGTTGATCGGACCATAGGTGGCGCTATAACTGTTAAAAAGGTTTGAAAACCATATATTTCCTATGGTAAATTGCCTGTATTGGCTGTAAATGGACTTTTCCATCTATTATTTCAGTGGTTAAAAGCTTTCTAAATAAAACTTAATGTCTTAAATGCTTATGTGCTTAAAGGCCTTAAATGCTTGAACCCCGATAAATGCTGCTTGCAGCTTTAATTATTATTATTATTTTCCCCTAAAACGCATCGTACAGCCCAAACCGTAAGTGCTAGAGACTTGAAACTTTGCCAGATGGTAGTACAAAAATCGAGGAGAGGTTATCAAAATATGAGCCAGATTGGCCAATAGGTGGCGCTACAGTGCAAAAACCAAAAAAATGGCATATTTTTGCTTAAATCTCACCAACCCTTTGTCTCAGACTCAAGTGTCTTATATCATTGGAATCCTTGGCTCAAGCCGAACAAAAAAGGCCTCAAGGATTTCCTTTCCGGTATGCAAATTTTCCGCCATTTTGGATTTTGTCCAAAACCTACTTTTGCGAACTAGTCCTAGGTTTTTTGTCCGATCGGAACCAAACCAGTGCAGAAATGTTCTCTGGAGTCTGAATATAAATAATTATTAAAAAAAAGTTTAAATTTCGATTCACGGTCGCTAAGGGGCGCCAAAACGTTCGAAGGAGGCGGAGCTAGTTTTACTAAAATGGCTATAACTCCAGAAGTAAATGAGTTATCTTCACCAAACTTGGTACACATGTGTAAGAGGTCAATCTAAGGTCACAGTAAAGAAATCGCGGTGATTGGCCACATGGTGGCGCTATAACATGACAAAAACATAAAACAGGCTATAACCACCTGACCGTTTGTCCGATTGACTTGAAAATTGGTATGCAGTGTCTTGGTCCAAGGTGCCATGTATGTCTATGAGGACATTGGCGTATCTCGAAAAACATGGCCGCCATCGGCCAATGAAGTTTGAGCACCTATTAGACAAGGTTAACGGAGGCCAATCAGAACGAAACTCAGTGGACATGTTCGGCTCAAGCCCCTAGAGGTCTGTAAGAGTTTTGAAAGAAATCGGCCACTAGTTGGCGCTAACGAGTTTTATGGCTCTGTAATCATGTGGTGTTCAACTTATCGTCACAAAATGCATATCAACTGATAGATCTGCTCATGCTGAACAACTTTGCCTCAAGAACTAATGCTGTCAATCAAACCGTTCATTAAATATTTGTAATTATGTTAAAAACCTACTTTTGCAAACTAGTCCTAGGTTTTTCGCCCGATCGAAACCAGACCAGTCTAGGACAATTCTCTGGACAATCTAGATCAATAATTATCAAAAAAAAGTTGAACTTTTGCATGTAGATGGCTGTAATAGGGTCATTTAGAAAAGGGGCGTGGCAAAAAAACACTAAAAAGCCTATAAATCCTAAATGAAAACTCAGAACTTCACAAAAATTGGTGAGCATATGTGACATAACATCATTAACAAGCATGCCAATTTTTATGGAGATCGGACCATAGGTGGCGCTATAACTGCTAAAAAGCTTTAAAACCATATATTTCCTATGGTATTTCCTGTAAATGGTCTTTTCCATCTATTATGTCAGTAGTTACATGCTTGCTAAATAAAACTTAATCACTTTTGATGCTTTTGTGCTTAAAGGCCTTAACTGCTTGAACCCCGATAAATGCTGCTTGCAGCTTTAATTATTATTATTATTATTATTTTCCCCTAAAACGCATCGTACAGCCCAAACCGTAAGTGCTAGAGACTTGAAACTTTGCCAGATGGTAGTACAAAAATCGAGGAGAGGTTATCAAAATATGAGCCAGATTGGCCAATAGGTGGCGCTACAGTGCAAAAACCAAAAAAATGGCATATTTTTGCTTAAATCTCACCAACCCTTTGTCACAGACTCAAGTGTCTTATATCATTGGAATCCTTGGCTCAAGCCGAACAAAAAAGGCCTCAAGGATTTCCTTTCCGGTATGCAAATTTTCCGCCATTTTGGATTTTGTCCAAAACCTACTTTTGCGAACTAGTCCTAGGTTTTTTGCCCGATCGGAACCAAACCAGTGCAGAAATGTTCTCTGGTCTCTGAATATAAATAATTATTAAAAAAAAGTTTAAATTTCGATTCACGGTCGCTAAGGGGCGCCAAAACGTTCGAAGGAGGCGGAGCTAGTTTTACTAAAATGGCTATAACTCCAGAAGTAAATGAGTTATCTTCACCAAACTTGGTACACATGTGTAAGAGGTCAATCTAAGGTCACAGTAAAGAAATCGCGGTGATTAGCCACATGGTGGCGCTATAACATTAAAAAAACATAAAACAGGCTATAACCACCTGACCGTTTGTCCGATTGACTTGAAAATTGGTATGCAGTGTCTTGGTCCAAGGTGCCATGTATGTCTATGAGGACATTGGTGTATCTCGAAAAACATGGCCGCCATCGGCCAATGAAGTTTGAGCACCTATTAGACAAGGTTAACGGAGGCCAATCAGAACGAAACTCAGTGGGCATGTTCGACTCAAGCCCCTAGAGGTCTATAAGAATTTTGAAAGAAATCGGCCACTAGTTGGCGCTAACGAGTTTAATGGCTCTGTAATCACGTGGTGTTACACTTATTGTCACAAAATGCATATCATTTGATAGATCTGCTCATGATGAACAACTTTGCCTCAAGAACTATTGCTGTCAATCAAACCGTTCATTAAATATTCGTAATTATGTTAAAAACCTACTTTTGCGAACTAGTCCTAGGTTTTTCGCCCGATCGGAACCAAACAAGTCTAGGACAATTCTATGGACTCTCTAGATAAATAATTATCAAAAAAAAGTTTAACTTTAGCATTTTTCGCATGGGTATATTGGGTCATAAAGAAAATGGGCGTGGCAAAATGCACTCAAAAGCTTATAAATCCTAAACGAAAACTCAGAACTTCACGAAAATTGGTGAGCATATGTGCCATAACATTCTAAACAAGCATGTACAATTTCATGAAGATCGGACGATAGGTGGCGCTATAACTGTTAAAAAGCTTTGAAAACCATATATTTCCTATGGTAAATTGCCTGTTTTGGCTGTAAATGGTCTTTTCCATCTATTATTTCAGTGGTTAAAAGCTTTCCAAATAAAACTTAATGTCTTAAATGCTTATGTGCTTAAAGGCCTTAAATGCTTGAACCCCGATAAATGCTGCTTGCAGCTTTAATTAGGGGTTCAAGCACGAAGTGCTGAAACCCTATTGTAATTGTACTGATTTTTATTATTATTATTATTATTATTATTATTATTATTATTATTTTTCTTCTGCCGTAAAACTCATCGTGCAGCCCAAACCGTAAGAGCTGGAGCTTTGAAACTTTGCCAGATGGTAGTACAAAAATCGAGGAGAGGTTCAGAGAATATGACCCCAATTGGCCCATAGGTGGCGCTATAGCAACCAAAAGCGCGAAACTGCTCATAACTCCTAGACCGTATGACGTAGACTCAAGTGTCTTATATCACTGGAAAGCTGGAAACCTGAAGGTCAAAACGTATATCTCCGATTTCATTTCCTGTATGCAAATTGTCCGCCATTTTGAATTTAGTTAAAAACCTACTTTTGCGAACTAGTCCTAGGTTTTTTGTCCAATTGGATCCAAAACAGTGCAGAAATGTTCTCTGGAGTCTGAATATCAATAATTATCGAAAAAAAGTCGAAATTTCGATTCCTGATCGCCAGGGGGTGATAAATTAATGTTGTGGGAGGAGCCTATTTTACTAAAATGGCTATAACTCGAGAATGAAATTAGATATCTTCACCAAACTTGGTGCACATGTGTATGAGTTCAATCTGGGGTCACAGTAAAAAAATCGCGACGATTGATCACTAGGTGGCGCTATAACATGAAAAAAACATGAAAACGGCTATGACCACGTGACCGTTAGTCCGATTGACTTGAAAATTGGTATGCAGTGTCTTGGTCCAAGGTACCATGTATGTCTATGAGGACATTGGCGTATCTCGAAAAACATGGCCGCCATCGACCAATGAAATTTGAGCACCTATTAGACAAGGTTAACGGAGGCCGATCGGAACGAAACTCGATGGGCATGTTCGACTCATGGCCCTAGAGGTCTCTAAGAGTTTTGAAAGAAATCGGCCACTAGTTGGCGCTAACGAGTTTTATGGCTCTGTAATCACGTGGTGTTACACTTATCGTCACAAAATGCATATCATCTGATAGATCTGCTCATGCTGAACAACTTTGCCTCAAGAACTAATGCTGTCAATTAAACCGTTTATTAAATATTCGTAATTATGTTAAAAACCTACTTTTGCAAACTAGTCCTAGGTTTTTCGCCCGATCGAAACCAGACCAGTCTAGGACAATTCTATGGACTCTCTAGATAAATAATTATCAAAAAAAAGTTGAACTTTAGCATTTTTCGCATGGGTATATTGGGTCATAAAGAAAATGGGCGTGGCAAAATGCACTCAAAAGCTTATAAATCCTAAACGAAAACTCAGAACTTCACGAAAATTGGTGAGCATATGTGCCATAACATTCTAAACAAGCATGTAAAATTTCATGAAGATCGGACGATAGGTGGCGCTATAACTGTTAAAAAGCTTTGAAAACCATATATTTCCTATGGTAAATTGCCTGTTTTGGCTGTAAATGGTCTTTTCCATCTATTATTTCAGTGGTTAAAAGCTTTCCAAATAAAACTTAATGTCTTAAATGCTTATGTGCTTAAAGGCCTTAAATGCTTGAACCCCGATAAATGCTGCTTGCAGCTTTAATTATTATTATTATTTTTCTTCTGCCGTAAAACGCATCGTGCAGCCCAAACCGTAAGTGCTAGAGACTTGAAACTTTGCCATATGGTAGTACAAAAATCGAGGAGAGGTTATCAAAATATGAGCCAGATTGGCCAATAGGTGGCGCTACAGTGCAAAAACCAAAAAAATGGCACATTTTTGCTTAAATCTCACCAACCCTTTGTCACAGACTCAAGTGTCTTATATCATTGGAATCCTTGGCTCAAGCCGAACAAAAAAGGCCTCAAGGATTTCCTTTCCGGTATGCAAATTTTCCGCCATTTTGGATTTTGTCCAAAACCTACTTTTGCGAACTAGTCCTAGGTTTTTTGTCCGATCGGAACCAAACAAGTGCAGAAATGTTCTCTGGAGTCTGAATATCAATAATTATTAAAAAAAAGTTTAAATTTTGATTCACGGTCGCTAAGGGGCGCCAAAACGTTCGAAGGAGGCGGAGCTAGTTTTACTAAAATGGCTATAACTCCAGAAGTAAATGAGTTATCTTCACCAAACTTGGTACACATGTGTAAGAGGTCAATCTAAGGTCACAGTAAAGAAATCGCGGTGATTAGCCACATGGTGGCGCTATAACATTAAAAAAACATAAAACAGGCTATAACCACCTGACCGTTTGTCCGATTGACTTGAAAATTGGTATGCAGTGTCTTGGTCCAAGGTGCCATGTATGTCTATGAGGACATTGGTGTATCTCGAAAAACATGGCCGCCATCGGCCAATGAAGTTTGAGCACCTATTAGACAAGGTTAACGGAGGCCAATCAGAACGAAACTCAGTGGGCATGTTCGGCTCAAGCCCCTAGAGGTCTGTAAGAATTTTGAAAGAAATCGGCCACTAGTTGGCGCTAACGAGTTTAATGGCTCTGTAATCACGTGTTGTTACACTTATTGTCACAAAATGCATATCATTTGATAGATCTGCTCATGCTGAACAACTTTGCCTCAAGAACTATTGCTGTCAATCAAACCGTTCATTAAATATTCATAATTATGTTAAAAACCTACTTTTGCGAACTAGTCCCTGGTTTTTCGCCCGATCGGAACCAGACCAGTCTAGGACAATTCTCTGGACTCTCTAGATCAATAATTATCAAAAAAAAGTTGAACTTTTGCATTTGGATGGCTGTAATAGGGTCATTTATAAAATGGGCGGGGCAAAATACATTAAAAAGCCTATAAATCCTAAATAAAAACTCAGAACTTCACAAAAATTGGTGAACATATGTGAAATAACATCATTAACAAGCATGCCAAATTTTATGGAGATCGGACGATAGGTGGCGCTATAACTGTTAAAAAGCTTTAAAACCATATATTTCCTATGGTAAATGGTCTTTTTCATCTATTATGTCAGTAGTTACATGCTTGCTAAATAAATCTTAATAACTTTTGATGCTTTTATGCTTAAAGGCCTTAAAGGCCTTAATTGCTTGAACCCCGATAAATGCTGCTTGCAGCTTTAATTAGGGGTTCAAGCACGAAGTGCTGAAACCCTATTGTAATTGTACTGATTTTTATTATTATTAGGGGTTCAAGCACGAAGTGCTGAAACCCTATTGTAATTGTAAGGATTTTTATTAGGGGTTCAAGCACGAAGTGCTGAAACCCTATTGTAATTGTAAGGATTTTTATTATTAGGGGTTCAAGCACGAAGTGCTGAAACCCTATTGTAATTGTACTGATTTTTATTATTATTATTATTATTATTTTTCTTCTGCCGTAAAACGCATCGTGCAGCCCAAACCGTAAGAGCTGGAGCTTTGAAACTTTGCCAGATGGTAGTACAAAAATCGAGGAGAGGTTATCAAATTATGACCCCGATTGGCCCATAGGTGGCGCTATAGCAACCAAAAGCGCGAAACTGCTCATAACTCCTAGACCGTAAGTCATAGACTCAAGTGTCTTATATCAGTGGAAAGCTGGACGCCTGACGAACAAAACGTATATCTCCGATTTTATTTCCGCCATGATAGATTTTCCGCCATTTTGAATTTTGTTGAAAACCTACTTTTGCGAACTAGTCCCTGGTTTTTCGCCCGATCGGAACCAAACCAGTGCAGAATTGTTCTCTGGTGTCTGAAGATCAATAATTATCGAAAAAAAGTTGAAATTTCGATTCACGGTCGCTAGGGGGTGCAAAATTAACGTTGTGGGAGGAGCCTATTTTACTAAAATGGCTATAACTCAAGAAGTAATTCAGTAAACTTCACCAAACTTGGTACACATGTGTAGGAGGTCAATCTGAGGTCACAGTAAAAAAATTGCGTCGATTGGCCACATGGTGGCGCTATAAAACAAAAAAAACATATAGACACCTGACCGTTAGTCCGATTGACTTGAAATTTGGTATGCAGTGTCTTGGCCCAAGGGGCCATCTATGTCTAAAAGGATATTGGCGTATCTCGAAAAACATGGCCACCATTGGCCAATGAGGTTTGAGCACCTATTAAACAAGGTTAACGAAGTCCGATCGGAACGAAACTTGGTGGGCATGTTCGGCTCAAGCCCCTAGAGGTCTATAAGAGTTTTGAAAGAAATCGGCCACTAGTTGGCGCTAACGAGTTTTATGGCTCTGTAATCACGTGGTGTTACACTTATCGTCACAAAATGCATATCATCTGATAGATCTGCTCATGCTAAACAACTTTGCCTCAAGAACTAATGCTGTCAATTAAACCGTTTATTAAATATTCGTAATTATGTTAAAAACCTACTTTTGCAAACTCGTCCTAGGTTTTTCGCCCGATCGAAACCAGACCAGTCTAGGACAATTCTCTGGACACTCTAGATCAATAATTATCAAGAAAAAGTTGAACTTTTGCATGTAGATGGCTGTAATAGGGTCATTTAGAAAAGGGGCGTGGCAAAAAAAACACTAAAAAGCCTATAAAGCCTAAATGAAAACTCAGAACTTCACAAAAATTGGTGAGCATATGTGACATAACATCATTAACAAGCATGCCAATTTTTATGGAGATCGGACGATAGGTGGCGCTATAACTGCTAAAAAGCTTTAAAACCATATATTTCCTATGGTATTTCCTGTAAATGGTCTTTTCCATCTATTATGTCAGTAGTTACATGCTTGCTAAATAAAACTTAATCACTTTTGATGCTTTTGTGCTTAAAGGCCTTAACTGCTTGAACCCCGATAAATGCTGCTTGCAGCTTTAATTATTATTATTATTCTTCTGCCGTAAAACGCATCGTGCAGCCCAAACCGTAAGGGCTGGAGACTTGAAACTTTGCCAGATGGTAGTACAAAAATCGAGGAGAGGTTCAGAGATTATGACCCCGATTGGCCCATAGGTGGCGCTATAACAACCAAAAGCGCGAAACTGCTCATAACTCCTAGACCGTATGTCGTAGACTCAAGTGTCTTATATCATTGGAAAGCTGGAAACGTGATGAACAAAACGTATATCTCCGATTTCATTTCCGGTATGGAAATTTTTCCGCCATTTTGAATTTTGTCAAAAAACTACTTTTGCTAATTAGTCCTAGGATTTTTGTCCGATCGGAACCAAACCAGTGCAGAAATGTTCTATGGAGTCTGACGATTAATAATTATCAAAAAAAATTCGAAATTTCGATTCATGGTCGCTAGGGGGCATAAAATAATCATTGTGGGAGGAGCCTATTTTACTAAAATGGCTATAACTCAAAAAGTAAATGAGATAGCTTAACCAAACTCGGTACACATGTGTATGGGTTCAGTCTGGGGTCACAGTAAAAAAATCGCGACGATTGAACAATAGGTGGCGCTATAACATGGAAAAAACATGAAAAGGGCTATAACCACCTGACCGTTAGTCCGATTGACTTGAAAATTGGTATGCAGTGTCTTGGCCCAAGGTGCCATATATGTCTATGAGGAAATTGGCGTATCTCAAAAAACATGGCCGCCATTGGCCAATGAAGTTGAGCACCTATTAGACAAGGTTAACGGAGGCCGATCGGAACGAAACTCGATGGGCATGTTCATCTCATGGCCCTAGAGGTCTGTAAGAATTTTGAAAGAAATCGGCCACTAGTTGGCGCTAACGAGTTTTATGGCTCTGTAATCACGTGGTGTTACACTCATCCACACAATATGCATATCATTTGATAGATCTGCTCATGCTGAACAACTTTGCCTCAAGAACCATTGCTGTCAATCAAACCGTTCATTAAATATTCGCGAACATGTTAAAAACCTACTTTTGCGAACTAGTCCTAGGTTTTTCGCCCGATCGGAACCAGACCAGTCTAGGACAATTCTCTGGACTCTCTAGATCAATAATTATCGAAAAAAAGTTGAACTTTTGCATTTGGATGGCTGTAATAGGGTCATTTATAAAATGGGCGTGGCAAAATACATTAAAAATCCTATAAATCCTAAATGAAAACTCAGAACTTCACAAAAATTGGTGAGCATATGTGACATAACATCATTAACAAGCATGCCAAATTTTATGGAGATCGGACCAAAGGTGGCGCTATAACTGTTAAAAAGCTTTAAAACCATATATTTCCTATGGTACATTGCCTGTATTGGCTGTAAATGGTGTTTTCCATCTATTATGTCAGTGGTTAAATGCTTGCTAAATAAAACATAATAACTTTTGATGCTTTTGTGCTTAAAAACCCTTAAAAGCCTTAATAGCTTGAACCCCGATAAATGCTGCTTGCAGCTTTAATTATTATTATTTTTCTTCTGCCGTAAAACGCATCGTGCAGCCCAAACCGTAAGTGCTAGAGACTTGAAACTTTGCCATATGGTAGTACAAAAATCGAGGAGAGGTTCTCAAAATATGAGCCAGATTGGCCAATAGGTGGCGCTACAGTGCAAAAACCAAAAAAATGGCATATTTTTGCTTAAATCTCACCAACCCTTTGTCACAGACTCAAGTGTCTTATATCATTGGAATCCTTGGCTCAAGCCAAACAAAAAAGGCCTCAAGGATTTCCTTTCCGGTATGCAAATTTTCCGCCATTTTGGATTTTGTCCAAAACCTACTTTTGCGAACTAGTCCTAGGTTTTTTGTCCGATCGGAACCAAACAAGTGCAGAAATGTTCTCTGGAGTCTGAATATCAATAATTATTAAAAAAAAGTTTAAATTTTGATTCACGGTCGCTAAGGGGCGCCAAAACGTTCGAAGGAGGCGGAGCTAGTTTTACTAAAATGGCTATAACTCCAGAAGTAAATGAGTTATCTTCACCAAACTTGGTACACATGTGTAAGAGGTCAATCTAAGGTCACAGTAAAGAAATCGCGGTGATTAGCCACATGGTGGCGCTATAACATTAAAAAAACATAAAACAGGCTATAACCACCTGACCGTTTGTCCGATTGACTTGAAAATTGGTATGCAGTGTCTTGGTCCAAGGTGCCATGTATGTCTATGAGGACATTGGTGTATCTCGAAAAACATGGCCGCCATCGGCCAATGAAATTTGAGCACCTATTAGACAAGGTTAACGGAGGCCAATCAGAACGAAACTCAGTGGGCATGTTCGGCTCAAGCCCCTAGAGGTCTGTAAGAATTTTGAAAGAAATCGGCCACTAGTTGGCGCTAACGAGTTTAATGGCTCTGTAATCACGTGGTGTTACACTTATTGTCACAAAATGCATATCATTTGATAGATCTGCTCATGCTGAACAACTTTGCCTCAAGAACTATTGCTGTCAATCAAACCGTTCATTAAATATTTGTAATTATGTCAAAAACCTACTTTTGCGAACTAGTCCCTGGTTTTTCGCCCGATCGGAACCAGACCAGTCTAGGACAATTCTCTGGACTCTTTAGATCAATAATTATCAAAAAAAAATTGAACTTTTGCATTTGGATGGCTGTAATAGGGTCATTTATAAAATGGGCGGGGCAAAATAAATAAAAAAACCTATAAATCATAAATAAAATCTCAGAACTTCACAAAAATTGGTGAACATATGTGAAATAACATCATTAACAAGCATGCCAAATTTTATGGAGATCGGACCAAAGGTGGCGCTATAACTGTTAAAAAGCTTTAAAACCATATATTTCCTATGGTAAATTGCCTGTAATGGCTGTAAATGGACTTTTCCATCTATTATTTCAGTGGTTAAAAGCTTTCTAAATAAAACTTAATGTCTTAAATGCTTATGTGCTTAAAGGCCTTAAATGCTTGAACCCCGATAAATGCTGCTTGCAGCTTTAATTAGGGGTTCAAGCACGAAGTGCTGAAACCCTATTGTTATTGTAAGGATTTTTAGGGGTTCAAGCACGAAGTGCTGAAACCCTATTGTAATTGTGCTGATTTTTATTATTAGGGGTTCAAGCACGAAGTGCTGAAACCCTATTGTAATTGTGCTGATTTTTATTATTTTTCTTCTGCCGTAAAACGCATCGTGCAGCCCAAACCGTAAGAGCTGGAGACTTGAAACTTTGTCAAATGGTAGTACAAAAATCGAGGAGAGGTTCAGAGAGTATGACTCCGATTGGCCCATAGGTGGCGCTATAGCGACCAAAAGCGCGAAACTGCTCATAACTCCTAGACCATATGTCGTAGACTCAAGTGTCTTATATCATTGGAAAGCTGGATGCCTGACGAACAAAACGTATATCTCCGATTTCATTTCCGGTATGCAAATTTTTCCGCCATTTTGAATTTTGTCAAAAACCTACTTTTGCGAACTAGTCCTAGGTTTTTCGCCCGATCGGAACCAAACCAGTGCAGAAATGTTCTCTGGAGTCTGAATATCAATAATTATCGAAAAAAAGTTGAAATTTCGATTCACGGTCGCTAGGGGGCGCAAAACTAATGTTGTGGGAGGAGCCTATTTTACTAATATGGCTATAACTCAAGATGTAAATGAGGTATCTTCACCAAACTCGGTACACATGTGTAGGAGTTCAATCTTGGGTCACAGTAAAAAAATCGCGACGATTGAACACTAGGTGGCGCTATAACATGAAAAAAACATGAAAAGGGCTATGACGACCTGACTGTTAGTCTGATTGACTTGAAAATTGGTATGCAGTGTCTTGTTCCAAGGTGCCATGTATGTCTATGAGGACATTGACATATCTCAAAAAACATGGCCGCCATCGGCCAATGAAGTTTGAGCACCTATTAGACAAGGTTAACGGAGGCTGATCGGAACTAAATTCGGTAGGCATGTTCGACTCATGGCCCTAGAGGTCTGTAAGAATTTTGAAAGAAATCGGCCACTAGTTGGCGCTAACGAGTTTTACAGCTCCGTAATCACGTGGTGTTACAAATATCCACACAATATGCATATCATTTGATAGAGCTCCTCATGGAGAACAACTTTGCCTCAAGAACCATTGCTGTCAATCAAACCGTTCATTAAATATTCGTAATTATGTTAAAAACCTACTTTTGCGAACTAGTCCCTGGTTTTTTGCCCGATCGGAACCAAACGAGTCTAAGACAATTCTATGGACTCTCTAGATAAATAATTATCAAAAAAAAGTTGAACTTTTGCATTTTTCGCATGGGTATATTGGGTCATAAAAAAATGGGCGTGGCAAAATGCACTCAAAAGCCTATAAAACCTAAACGAAAACACAGAACTTCACAAAAATTGATGCACATATTTGTCATAACATGCTAAAGATGCCTGGAAATTTGTATGGAGATCAGACCAAAGGTGGCGCTATAACTGTTAAAACACTTTAAAACCATATATTTCCTATGGTAAATTGCCTGTATTGGCTGTGAATGGTCTTTTCCTATGAAAAATTCCTATTCCTACCTATGATCATATATTTTTCATATAATAATGTTCATGACTCTTAATAAGCATGAACAATTTCAGACAGATCAGACAAAATTTGCCTCTATAACAGTTAAAAAGGTAAAAATGATATAACATGTCATTAAGCCAATAAGTGGTATTTTACTGCCCTCTGCTGCCATTTCATCATAGTGCTCTCTAATATTGTCATATAATTTATATTTAGACTAAAATCATTATTTTAACATTTTCAATCACATTTTGTCAAAACTCATCTATTGGAGTATTACTTGACAATTGTGTCACACTGAGGTATTTCTTTTATTTACCAGATATGCAAATATTGTTTTGTTCACAGTATGTTATGTTGTGTTCTTCGGGTGTGGTGCAAATAAAGTTTGTTACCGCCATTTAAGACTCAAGCGTATTTATTCATCTGGAAATGTGTGATGGCATGTTACTGCTGTTTCTTAAAGAACGTATTAAGTTTCCCACGCAAATAAGTGTATATAGTTAGTATTTACTGAAAGTTATCAAAATCTTGTATTGTTACGCTACTTGAGTTCAACTGGGAAGTTGAAAACAATAATGTCCTTGTGTATTTACAGCAGTAAAGTTTGTCTGTACGCGAATAAAACATTTTTTTAGTGGAGTTGGATTTTGATGGAGCATGCGCAGTTGTGTACGTAATGTAGCTTTGCTGCGTCGAAAGTGTTTGTGGGATTTGTAGCGTAATCTCCAGCGAACAGCAAGAAGAGACCATCATGGCGAGTCCAGCTAAAAAAGTTAAAACGGAAGTTTCCATGGATGAAACTTGTGTCGAAGGTTACATTCATAACGTCAGTGCGGTTAGGATAGGTGTGCGCAATGGCGCGAAGTATTTCAACGCGTCGCTTCAAGTGAGCAGAGATGAATTTAGACACGTCGTCGTGTTCGCGGTGGAGAAGCGGTCAATTTTCAGTCTGGCAGAAAAAAATAAGAGTCCTGTAAAGCTCATGAAAATCAAGAAGCGCGTCAGTAAGTATCCATTGCGGTTAAAGTAAACAAGTAAATCGCTTTTGAGTTTGTGTTGTTATTAACTAAGTGTATGTTGTCAAGGTTATGAGGGAGGAAAGTTTGATGTCCAGTGCGGCAAGGCAACAGAGCTAATTGTGGTGACCGACGTCGGTTTCGGCTTCCGAGAATCTCCACAGAATGCCCAAAAAACAGTGGCTGAGGCTAAAGCCATGGCAGCACGACAGCAGGTAACTATTAAGGAATGTAAATGTATAGTCTTTTTAAAAGCAAAAAGTATGTGAAGCTTCGTCGTATGACGAATAAACGACGGAGGGGGAGGGGGGGGGGGGGGTGGGTTTGGCTTTATTTTTGTTCACTTTAACGCGTTCAAATATTAGCGCAATAACGTAGAATAAAGTTTTCTGTTATCCTTTAATAACACGATCACGCTGTTATTCACTTAAATGCTTTTAAAGTATTGAAGTGCGGCAAGATTTAGTGGACGCGCTGTTTGTGAATGCCGCGTCATGTTACAGACACACACAAGCCAACAAACGCAACATGCGTCCAGTTCTCTTTTGAACTTGAACGAAGCAACAATTATGATGGTTGTTTTGCGAGTATTATTATTTTCGTTGTGTCAACTTCGAGAGTTGTTAGATAATGGGGCCGTAAGTGACAGCTGCCTGTGCGTCAGATTCGCGGCAGGTGTTGCAGCGACAGATTTTAAAGGGACAGTAGTTGAATAAAATAGTTTGTGCGATGCTTATCTTTAATGTTAATGAAAGAACGAAGGAAATGGTTGGTTTAATAAGGATTACTCTAAATGAAACATTTTAAGTCTGTAAAGTGTTTGATACGTTTATTCCATTTCAAAATGTTTGATAAAGCAATGGTTAAATAAATGACATCATGATAAGTTTGTCTAAGGATTGTCTTAAGTTCAGTAAAATTAAAAGTTATTTTGTAGAGTGGAATAAAAGTTGAATGTGATATATCTTTGAATTATGTTGTAATGTAGAATATCTCACCTATAATATATAAAAGAAATTATAATTTGGTGCCCGAGTAGCAGTATTAGTATGAGTGGTAGTGGTTTTTATCCATATAAATATGTCTTGACAGGAAATATGTAAAATATACTGCATGTAAGTAATGTGTACATTAATTTGTACAATAATGATTACAATATGAAAATAGTACAAATTCAGATGTATAATCTTAATGACAAAAATAATGATGTGCGTTTAATGGACTGACAGTATTTTATAGAAACAGAGGGCATTTTCATACCAGCTGTGGTTTTATAAATGCTCGTAAATTAATGCTTTGCTCTTAAATTGCATTGTTAGTAATATTGATAAAAGCGTAGCTAGGCTGTTCTAAGTCAGTACAAATGGCTTAACAAATACAGAGAACTTGTAAAAATAAAAATAATTGAAAGCATGTTTTCAATTACAAGTTGTTGTTGTTTTTTTCTTTTTATCCAGCAAAAACAGATAACACCAACAGTTGTGTTTGGCTAAAGCACATAAGTGTTAAATACATTGTCGTTATTGCTGCATTCAAAACAAAGTCAAATACACGTGTACTCTGTAACAGATGGGTCCACACTCCAGGTTGGCGTGAGTTTATAAAGTGTTGCACAGTTGGATCGGTGGCTGACTTCAAGCAATGCATGCCTCTTAGAAATATTGTTTGTCTTGAGACAGTCCTGACGTACATGCTTGAGACGCATGCTCTGAAAGTACTGTGAGAGAAATTCGAGAGCAGTCGGCTGGGTCATTTTGTGCAGATTGTCTAGAACGGCTGCATGAGTCTTAATGACGACACAGTTGTTGGTATTTAGTCTTGATACAGGACTGGTTTATTTAAGAGCTGTAGGTTCAGCAGCAAATACACATACATTTTTATTTTTTGAGTAATAAAGGCTCTTTCATGTAGCTGCAATGTTATGGTATCACGTGTATCAGGATAAAGCTGATGGGAAAAAATATCGGCCCAGTTCAAGGGTATTGAGGTGAAGCCTACATATATGCTTACGATTAATGTGTGTGTGTGTGTGTGTGTGTGTGTGTGTGTGTGTGTGTGTGTGTTTTTTATGTTGTGCAGTTTTCATGTAATATGATGTTTTTAACTGTTTCTGTGTTTTTCTGTTAGGTTGGCAAAATGGAGGTGAAAGTTTGCCGTGTTGAAGTAGCCACAGAGATGGTGCAGATAATGGGTGCCAATGTCGAAACCCAGACGTGTTACGTCCAAGACTCGTCCGGCCACATGAAACTCCAGCTGTGGGCTGGCCAGATAGGGCTGGTGGTGAATGGCCATTCTTATCAGATGCGCAATCTCAGCACGCGCGAGTACCTGGGATGTGTGTCCCTGACCACAACCCGGAACACTGAGATCGCTGAAATCCCAGAAGTGGCTGGAGCAAGTTCGTTTCCACACTTTGAAGTTAAGGAGGAGGTGGTGACCACGTTGACTGGAAGCATCATTCGTGCTGAAATTGCTGTGTCCAAGAAATGCACGAAATGCCAGGCGTGGCAGCCAGACTTCAACACGGCTTTAAAGTTTCACCGATGCCAACGCTGCAAGTTTCTGCAGAAAGCTGAATTTTATCAGTGTACTGCCAGTGGACGGGTCGCACTGTTGCAGGAGGGCAGGGAAATGGACCTGAGTGTGACCAATTCTGTCATCCGGTGTTACCTGGAGAAGGAAGCCCTCACACATCTGCTTATTGAAGGGCAGAATGTGGAGGAGCATCTGCTGAGTGGCGATGCATGGCGAGTTCACATCCAGCAAGATGTTGTCGTTGGACTCGACAAAGTGGCGGAAACCGCTGAAAGTAGCGAGACAGAAGATGGAGAGCTTGCAGGAGCAATGGCCGCCATGGAAGGGGAACAGATTTAGTTGGGCCATAAGGAACTGGGATAGTTGCGATGCGTTTGTTCTTAATATGCACGCAGTAGAACAATTTTGTTTCTAATTTCTGCTCCGCAACAAATGCACACTTGTTCAAATGGCACTTGTTCTTTATTTGTATTTAAAGAAAAATTGGGGTTAAAAGTTGTTAAACAGCCTTAAGAGCATAGATTTTATTTTAGCGTATTTTATTTATTTATAGTTGTTGGAATAATTTTTTAGGTTTGAAAGTGCAGAAAGGGCACAATGTTTAATTGTGGTATCATATATATATATATATATTTTTTTTTTTTATAATTTTGTGCTTATTTTTTTATTTTATATTTTGTTCATCAGTTTTTATTTTAAGTATTATTTTATTTACCAGATGTGTATATATGCAAACATTGTTTTGTTCACAGTACGTTGTGTTCTTCGGGTGTGGTGCAAATAAAGTTTGTTACCGCCATTTAAGACTCAAGCGTATTTATTCATCTGGAAATGTGTGATGGCATGTTACTGCTGTTTCTTATAGAACGTATTAAATTTCCCACGCAAATAAGTGTATATAGTTAGTATTTACTGAAAGTTATCAAAATCTTGTATTGTTACGCTACTTGAGTTCAACTGGGAAGTTGAAAACAATAATGTCCTTGTGTATTTACAGCAGTAAAGTTTGTCTGTACGCGAATAAAAAATTTTTTTAGTGGAGTTGGATTTTGGTGGACCATGCGCAGTTGTGTTATGTCAAATACAAGTAAATTACTCATTAAAATTAATAAATATTTTTTTTACATATATCAGTTTTAAATTGACTTGTTTGAAACAACTATTTTCTTGAATGTAATCAAATACTACATCTTTTAGGCAACATTTCATTAATTAATTCTAATGCTTTCTTTTCTGTTTTATTTGGTATGTTTTATAAAAATATATACACTTTGGCCTTAGTTTAACTGCTTTTATTGTTCTTTTGATTTGTAAGTCGCTTTGGATAAAAGTGTCTGCAAAATGATTAAATGTAAATGACTCTTAAATTGGCTCAGTTGTTATCAGATGACTGTGAACTTCACTAGTTCGAAACAAAATAATCCTTAAACCGACTCATTTGAAACAAAATAACTTATATATTGACTCGCTTGTAACCAAAAGACTCAAAAATCCTCATATGTAATGAAATGACTCTTAAATTGACTCGTTCAAAACAAAATGACTGAAATAAACTGATTCATTTCAAAGTGGTACACTTCTAACCATAGACTTTTCTTGTAACCAAAACAGTCAAATGTCCTTGTTTGGATCAAATGACTCTTAAAGACTATTTCCTTAAACTAAATATAATCGTTTCACTTATTACAAATCTATTTCACATGTAAACATAAGTTGTTAGTGTGTATTTTTTTATAGCCCGCATTTTAAAAAAGAATACATAGACTACAAAATGTGTATTGCAAGTTTATTTTTTAGAACAGCATTTTCATGAAAATTAATTGTAATGTGTTTTTATAATTCCATCCACTAGTTGGTGCGTGCTGTATTGTCTTTCCGTTTTGACCGGAAAGGAAAGCCATTTTGTCTACTTTCTGTAAAGGTAAGGCTCGAATTGATGATGCTCTGTGCGTAATTTTAATCATCTGTGTATTAATCTTAATCATCTTTACTATTTTTTAGCCCTGTCTAAATTGTTTTTGTCTGTTTGAATGTTTTGTGTTTGTATTTTTAGATTACTTGTATAAAGGCACCGTTTTGTTACAATACTAATGCCGCGTTACAGGCAACCTTATACCCGTGAAAGTGCACTGGAACGACAGTCAAACCGACTTCCCACCCGTGAACTCTGGAACGCGGCATAAATTCATGTAATTCATCTGGCCAGCCTTTTGATTAGAAGAACAAATAAGTTTTTATGTTATCAGTTAATAGTAAATGCATATAATTAATAACATTTAATGGTTTATTGCTACATGCATTTTCCCCTTGATTGTATATCATAACCTTTACACTTTAAAGTGAATTTTGTGAATGCAGTCGCTTATGTTTTAAGTGAATACGTGCATCAATATTAAATCCGTGCTTGAGGCATATCCGTGCTTAAGACATAAAGTGACGCTGTCATTAAAACAATGAAAAAAAGTTGAAATAAAAATAAATGTATATTTAATTAATATGCAGATTATTATTATTATTATTAATTCTATTGTTTAATGAACTTAAAATAAAACTTGGGGAGCTTGATTGACAGGTGATCTAACCAATCATACTTCGCCATCCGCCATTTTGTCCGACAAAGCAGTCAGAAGAGTTAGTGGATTAACATGGGAGGATTTAACTTGAAAAACGGAGTGTACTGACGTCTTTCCGTTGTTAAAACAACATTCCTTCTTATGTTTGTTCATGATTATTTGAGGCTATAAATTAACTAGAAGGAAGAGATGATCGGTTCACGAGCAGCTTTAACTGATGCTCTACAGCGATCTGACACGACACATTAAATAGCCACTAAACGGTATTTATTGTTTACATTTCTTTTAAAAAATTACCAAATTTAAAAAGTAATACTTTGTTTAATGTTTAATATCAAACGTAACCGAAAAGTAACCTGGTCTGTCAGCGTGTTGTCAGTCTCATCTCTGCTCCGCAATGTATTTTTCATTGCGAGAGAACATCACTCAAATGATGTGCACAGTCTTTTTTATGCACTATGCAGCCTGCATGAGTGCAAAATCTATACATGATATTGTTCCTAAATGTAATTGCTTTTATGTTTCATACATTTTTTGTTTACTCTTATGTTACAGAAGACGGTGTAACCTGATTTGCGGTAAGATGTTACTTTTTCATAATATATAATGATAACATAAACAATAGTGTACAGTATAAGAAAACATTTGGGAAAGTTGTGAATGTGAGAAGCACCATTAATATAATGGACATAGCATCTGATGCACAGAAGCCAATGGTATGTCTTATTGGCACATCCAGGCTTCATTGACATGTGCCAGTGAATAGTGACAAGTAATTGACATTTTTGTAGAACATTTAACCGTATGTTGTGACATCTTCAGTAGTGACTGACAGATGAATTGAACAGCTATACTGATATAATTGTGACAAAAAAATTCTAAATAGCCCAATTTTGTGATATTTAATTATATATATCAATTAAACATATTAAAGTGAGTAATATTTTTTACCGAACATGTTACTTGTCACGCCTGTATTTGATTGGCTTGCCACAGAATTTTTGATAATAGCAATGCTGCTTTCTTGTTTATATCACAAGTCACAAACTGCACATTCTAAGAAAGATATCATAATGGGTCACTATGAATAGTACATTAACAGCCGTGTCTGTTTTTGTAAACCTGTAGCTTATTTTTTCATGATATTGCATGGACACACACACGTCAGTAGGTGCCCAGTACAAGTATAACATTAGCCAGTGCAAGATTCTCATCTGTGGCTTAAATATATGAAGTCCTTTCAAAAAGTGTACAAAAAAATTAGTTTTGCCACGTATCTGATATACGTATAGAATAGCATTATATAATAAAATCAATTTATGTACAATTTAATTATATACATATGTGATATAATCTACATTATACTTATATTTTTAGTGACACAGGTCAACTGGCATATGCCAGTGGAATTTGGCATATAAACGTGAGATGTGTCAATAAATTGGGTTATTTGCCACTTGCATAACAATTTTCTTTATGTTATGAAAATTTGAGTTATTACATCACTGAGTTGATGTGTTCCACATTATTAAACATAATTTAATACAATTATTTGGGAAATATTAAAGCCACACATTAAAGCCCTGTGTTGTCTGGCCAGTGTTACACTAAAAGGCTATTTATACTGACACCTACTAACATGCGTCAATGCACCATCATGCAAAAATAAAGGTTTACAGTAATGTACGCAACTGTTAATGCATTATTTATAGTAAGTAACCTATAATAGATTTATTTTGTGTCTTTTCTAGAATGAGCAGTTTGTAACTTTGTCAGATGAACAACAGAATATCACTGGTATTACAAAACATTCAGTGCCAATCAAGTAAACGTGACACAAATAACATGTTCGAACAAATATTACTGACTTAAATGCGTTTAATTGATATTTAAAATATAAAAAAATTAGACTATTTATTTAGGATTTTGTGTTAGAATTATGTCAGTATAGCTGCTCAGTTAATCTGTCAGTCACTACTGAGAATGTTACAACATACAGTGACATTTTCCATTATAATGTCAACGACATATGTCATTATCCACATGTCTCAACCTATTGTTTTACATGTCTTGCCATGTCAGGTGTTTGTTTCATGTGTGAAAGGGGTTTTCTCGGTGGGTTTCATTTTACAGTTAGATCCTTAATAAAAATACTACAAATTTCGTCAAGTTTTGCCATATTGCATTAATGTTTGTCTGCAGCAGTTACATTTGTTTAAAAGTCAACATGTAATTCAAGTGTTTTATGAGAGTAGTAACTGTAAAGGTTTAATAGACTATATATTCCCTATATATATATATATATTTTTTACCTTTCAATTGGTATGTTTAATTAAAAGACCATATTGGGCAGGATGTTGCATAGTGTGTTTTGTGCTTAAGAAATGATAATCAGAAAAATGTATTTAAAATCTGAATAAGAGAAGGAAAATCAGTCTTCATTGTTATAAATATAAAATACCATATTTTTACCACTAGATGTCAATATAACCAAGTAAAGCAGGGTTGAGCTATCTGTAGTTGGTTTGGGAAGTGTTTTCAGATGTAGTTATTTTCTAAAAAGTTAACTTCATGTGTGTATATTAATTTAACTTTTGCATATAATATAATCATTGTATCTATAAAAATACAGAATATAATGTAAATTATCAATTAATTAGTTTGTTTTAATGTGATTTTAAGTTTTTGATATATTGTTTATTTACTAGTATGCAATAATGTGTAAATTAATGTGTATGTTTTGTGTGTACAGATGCCACGTACAAAGCAAGCCCGGCGCTCTGAGGCAGCCAAGAAGAGAATGGCGGACTGGATGGCTGCTGATCCTGAAGAGGCTCTGCCACCTCTTAAAAAATTGGCAGAATTAACTGAACGTTGTGTACATCACAACGGGCCTAAAGAAAAGTCTAAACAAAAGTCTGAACACAAGTCTGAACACAAGTCTAAAAACAAGTCTGAACAAAACTGTCAAAACAAAACTTCATTGTCTGAAATACAACCTGAATCTCCCTCTATATCTATACCTGCCACAAAAAATACTAACATGACCATGAAACCTGTTTTCAATTTGTGTCCTCAGAAATCTTACATCAGAGGGTCTTTCCATCAGGCTGCTAACTGTTTTGGCAACAATAGCGGAAGGCAATGTGCTTCAAACAGTTTAACTGCAATTTTGATGTGTAAAGTGAAAAATGTGTTGCGATGGACCCCGAATGACCTGAATGAAGTTCTGATACTTGGAGATGACCTGTACAGTGCCATGAGAGACGCCGGCAAAATCAACGATCCTGTGAATGGCTACATAGAAGTTGCTGAGCTGCCTGACACACACACACTGAAAAATTTTAATTTTTCAATAAACTATTCTTCTGTGTCATATACTGGATTGTTTGGAATTAATCAATATGATGAAGGTTTGCAAGGTGTTGCTATGTCCCTTGATGAAGCATTAAATGAAGCGTTCCAGATGTTTGATGCGTGTTTGGTAAACATAAGGCAAACCATATGTGCAGCTGTCAGACAAGGTTCGTGGTATGCAGTGATTGATCCACATGCACGACTCAGTGATGGAACAGTTTCAGCTCGTGGTAAGAGTGTAGTGGTTTACCATCCCAGCATAGACTCTTTGGTCATTCATTTCAGGAGACTGGGTGCGTCCTTGAAAGCATATAGTCGTCCATTTGAGGTAACTGGTGTTCAGGTAAATGTGATTGACAAGAATGATCAGCATGATCAATTGGTGCGTCATTCGGTGAGACCGAATAATACTGATGTAGAAACAGTGAGTAAAGGTGTCGATTTAGAAATGGCAAGTTGCAGTCATTCTTTGACTGATTTCATAAGTACAGATCAAATACTTGTGAACGAAACGTATACACAAGAGAACACAGAAAAATCTTTTGAATGCCCAAGCAATGAAAATGCAGCTGATGTTGAATTTATTTCACAAACTAGCAGTGTTTCTTTTCAGTTTAATCCATTAATAGTACAGCAGCAAAAAAGTATTTGCTTGAAGCTGAACCTAGTACACGTTGTAAAAGAACAGAATAATCCAAATGAGATTGTTGAAATGACTGAACCTTGTGAAACCAAAGATATTGTGGGTGACGGTAACTGCTTTTTCAGATCAGTAGCTTATGCTGTAAGTGGAAGTGAACGAGAACACAGAAAACTGAGGCGTACTGTTGTAACGCACATTGTCCAGAATGCAGGAAGGTACCATCAATATCTCAGACAAGGCCACACTTCGGTTACAGACTACATTGACAGTTCAAGAATGAAATATGTCGGGACTTGGGCAACAGAGCTGGAAATACAAGCAACCAGTGATTTAATTGGTGTGGACATATTTACGTTCAGTCAAGACAACTGGCTTAAATATTCAGCCTCAAGTTTGCCATCTAATAGTCATAGCTGTGACCACAAGGGAATTTACTTAAAACATGTTAATAGCTCTCATTACGAAGTTGTTGTATGTGTTAAAACACAAGATGGTAGCTGTGCTTCCATTTGTAAATCATCATTTGAAGCTTCAGTGTTCAATGCATCATTAAAAGCTAAGTCAGACCCACGTAAGCTTTATAGACAGAAAGTCCAATATAGCACTAATCAGGACTTAAAAGAGGGTAAAAAAATGGAGGCAAAGAAAAGATATTATGACAATGAAAAGTACAAACAAAAAAAAATTAAATCCGGCATTGAAAAGTACGAACAAAACGAACAGTATCAACAAAAACTAAAAAAATATAGCACAAATAAGTATAGCATGGATAAAAAACACAAAGAGTCTCTGAAAAACTATAGTATTCATAAATACAAGGAAAATGAAATGCACAAATCTAAGGTGATTGATTACAACAAGAAAAAATATAAAAATGATCATAATTTTGTCAAAAGTATTAAAATTAGAAATGCTGAAACTCGACAAGACACACAAATCAAAAGAAAAGAGATTGACTGTGTGATTGAACAATTTAAAGAAAAAATATCTACAGGTCCTGAGTATGTATGTTCAGTTTGTCATCGTTGCTGCTTTAAAATGCAGGTCAAACAGTGTAAAATAAATAAATATTTACAAAAATCGGTCCAGGCTGGCTATATTGCAAACAAATGTATAACAATGAATTATCTGCATACGTGTAATACACACTGTAGTGAAGATTGTGTTTATAAAAATACTCCAGCTGAATCTCTGTGGATTTGTCACACATGTGATAGAAAGATTAGTGAAGGAAAAATGCCTGCTGAAAGTGTAGCAAATAATCTTGCTCTGGATCCAATTCCTGTTGAATTGAGCTGTTTAAACTCTCTTGAACAACATCTGATAGCAAAGAATATTCCATTCATGAAGATGCTGGCATTACCACGAGGAGGACAGAATGGAGTCCATGGACCAGTGACTTGTGTACCATCTAATGTTACAGATGTGGTGAATGTTTTACCAAGATCAGAAAATGAAGACTTGATGATTAGAATAAAACTTAAGAGGAAATTAACGTACAAAGGGCATTATGAATATAAATTTGTGCACACTGATCATGTCAAAACTGCTTTAGCATACTTAAAAGAAAATAACAAATGGTATAAAGATGTACAGTTCAATGAAACTTGGATTAATCCTCTGAGTAAAACAGAAGAACAGATCAATGATAAAAGTGTTGACACTGAACAAGATTTGGATGGATGTCAGGACATGTCTGTTGATAAAGAGCACAATATTGACAATGATGAAGAGATCACAGATGAAACACTTCATGATCGACAACAGCATGGTTTGTTTATGGATTCATGTTTACAACCAGTGGATATTGCACAAGAGGTTTTAGATCAACATTTTGATGGCATAATGTCACTTGCACCAGCAGAAGGCAATAATCCAGTGAGAATGCTAATGGATGAAACCAATGAAGCCAAATGTTTTCCAGTTCTCTTCCCAAAAGGAACAGGAACATTTCATGATCCACGGCCAGAAAAATTAACGCTGTCTAGATACTTAAATAACAGAATCCTAAATGCAGATGGACGTTTTGCTCAAAACCTAGATTACATATTTTATGGACAATATCTGTCTGAACTTAATCAAGTTATCTCAAATGTATCTATTGCTTTGCGAAAAGGTCATGACACCAGCAACAAAACAAAAATTACTGCAGAAATGCTGACAAACAAAGAGTCATTGCAAAAGATTTTAAATTTTGATCAGGGTTATAAATTCTTGAAGCCAGTGAGAGGGAGTCCTGTTTTTTGGCAAAGTGTTCAAAAAGATTTGTTTGCAATGGTGAGACAATTAGGTATCCCAACATGGTTTTGCTCATTTTCATCAGCAGACTTGCGATGGCCAGAGCTAATGCAATCTATTGTGAAACAAGAGGGTTGTGAAACTCCTATTGATGAACTGGACTGGTCTGATAGATGTGGGATGCTTAAACGCAATCCTGTAACTGCTGCTAGAATGTTTGACCATCGCTTTCATTGCTTTCTAAGAGATGTGATCATGTCGCCAGCCCAGCCAATCGGAAAAATAATAGATTATTTCTATCGAATAGAATTTCAACAGCGTGGATCTCCTCATACACATTGTCTCTTTTGGATTGAAAATGCACCTCAAGTAGACAGAGATGACGATGATGAAGTAGTAGCATTTGTTGATCAATATGTCACTTGTGAAATGCCACCTGGACAGCAGGAAGAAATGCATGAAATTGTGAGCACTGTCCAACAGCACAGCAAAAGACATTCAAAAACATGTAAAAAGAAAGGAACTGTGTGTAGATTTAACTTTCCACGTCCACCAAGTAACAATACTTTCATTGCAAGAAGCAGCAACATTGATAAAGATGAAAAAGAAACAGATGCTGAAAAAAATGAAAGTAAATACAAAAATTCAAACAACTGTCAACAAATATCAAAAGATCTAGCCGAAGCTATAATGAAAAAAGTGAGAGAATGTTTGTTGAAAAGTGATGCTGTCTTTGAGTCAGTTGACTCTATGTTTGCATCTATTGGTATAAATCAAGAGATATTTGAAATGGCTTACAATAAAATGACTAAGAAAACAAGTGTTGTGTTGAAAAGAAATCCAAATGATGTGTGGGTGAATCAATATAACCCAGATCTTTTACGATGCTGGAATGCAAACATGGACATACAGTTTGTTGTTGACGCTTACTCATGTATAGTGTATATCATTTCATACATTTCCAAAGCTGAGAGAGAAATGGGATTGCTTTTGGCTAACGCTCAAAGAGAATCACACAATCAAGGTAATATGGATGCTAAACAGGCTTTAAGAAAACTAGGAAGTGTGTTTTTACATAATCGAGAGGTCTCAGCTCAAGAGAGTGTGTATCGACTGACTAACATGAAACTAAAAGAAGGATCAAGGAAAGTGGTGTTTATTCCAACTGGTACTAATCAAATCAGAATGAGTCTACCCTTAAACACCATTCATAAAAAAGCTGAATATGTAGAAGATGATGGAGATGGCATATGGATGAAAAGCATCTCAGACAGATACAGAGCCCGTCCACATACAGATGAATTCAGTGGAATGTGTTTAGCAACCTTTGCATCAGAATACAGAGTTTTAACTGCTTCTGAAAAATGTTCAGACAGAGTAAGACTGGAGAATGACATGGGGTTTGTGAGAAAAAGAACTCTTACAGATCCTGCTATAGTGCGATATGCTCGTTTTTCACCCACTAAAAATCCAGAAAATTATCATCAAAGTATTTTAGAATTGTTTTTGCCTCATTTTGTGCGAAATCAATTGAAACCAACAAATTTCACCACATATAAGGATTTTTATGAGACTGGATTTGTAACAATTAAAGATGCTCAGCTTGAGTCAGTCAAAATGATCGTGGACAGTAATATGGGAAAATTTGAGAAAGAAGCAGACACAATACAAAGAGCTCAAGATGTTCTAGAACAACATGGACCAATGGAAGATGCTTGGGCCCAAATTTGCCCAGAAACAGAACTTGAACGTCTCGAATGTCTGGAGAGTAAGAAAGACCAAATAGACACAGAAGAAGGTGATGAGATCATTCCTGATCTATTACCAAAAGTGGGTACTTCCAAGATAGAAAACAATCCAACAGCTATGACTAAGCAAGATGCCATGAATTTACTGCGTTCTTTAAATGAAAAACAGTCACAAATCTTTTACAAAGTACGGCAATGGTGTTTAGCAAAAGTGCAAGGTGAAAACCCAGACCCATTTCATGTGTTCATATCTGGTCCAGGAGGTGTTGGAAAGTCAGTACTGATTAAAGCCATCTATTATGAAGCCTCTCGCATACTTTCAAAGTTAACAGACAACCCAGATGAGACACATGTGCTATTAAGTGCTCCAACAGGTGTAAGTGCCTACCAGATAAATGGGTCTACAGTACATTCCAGTCTCTGCATTGGAATAAATGCTTCACTGCCATATCAACCACTTGGAGATGAAAAAATGAATTCCTTGAGAGCCAAACTTGGAAAACTACAAATATTGATAATTGATGAAATTTCAATGGTTGATCATAAACTTCTATCATACATTCATGGAAGATTAAGACAGATCAAACAAACTGGTGATTACTCTGCATTTGGAAAAGTCTCTATTATAGCAGTTGGAGATTTTTATCAGCTGTCTCCTGTCAAAGGAAAACCACTTTACACCGAACCAGTGAACAGTGTGAATCTTTGGGAAACTAACTTCAGTTTGGTGGAACTTACAGAGATTATGCGCCAGAAAGACAAACAGTTTGCAGAAATGTTAAATCGTTTAAGGCAACGTAAAAAAGATGAAACAATGCTTGAAGAGGATATTGCTATGCTAAAAACATGTGAAACAGGTGATGGTGATGAGAGTACAGATATCCATATTTATGCAACTAATAGTGAGGTTGATGAACATAACCTAAAAATGGTGCACAAAATATGCTCTGACACAGTTACTATACACGCCCAGGATTTTGAGAGAAATGCTAAAACTGGCCGAATGGAAAAAAAAGATGGGTTTCATCTCAGAGTTCACAACAGTTCTTTGGAAAAATCCCTTGAATTAGCGATTGATGCTCGAGTAATGCTACTGAAAAATATCAATGTATCAGATGGTCTTGTGAATGGAATTTTTGGAACAATTAAAGAATTCTGTTACGAAAATGATGAAATATTTCCATCAAAAATATACATTGAATTTGATGATTCACGAGCTGGTAAAGAAGCTAGAGGTAAAAATCCATGTTTAAAACCTGGACTGGACAAAAGCACAGCAATCGAGCCTGAAGAAGAGAAAGTGACAAGCAATGGTGTCAGAAGACAGTTTCCTTTGAAATTGGCATGGGCTTCCACAGTTCACAAAGTGCAAGGTCTGACAGTGAACAAAGCTGTTGTTTCATTGAAAAAGATATTTGCTCCAGGACAAGCGTATGTAGCATTAAGTCGAGTGACGTCTCTTGATGGACTCATAATAGAAGATTTCAAAGAAAAGGCTATTTTTGCAAAAGACAACATTGAGGAAGCTCTACAGAGAATGCCTCCGTTCATTGATCCATGTGAAACCACAGAAAACATACAATTTCAAATGATGCTACACAATGTCCAAGGGCTCATTCCACATATTTTAGATATTCAACAAGATAACAGATATTATCAAGCAGATATGATTTGTGTAACAGAGACGTGGCTAAAACCAAACTATTCAGAAAACGATATCAGTCTTTTTGGATACCATTTCCATGACAAAGCACGAAGTGTTGCATATGACACAAGTGAAGATGTTTTTGCTAAACTAAAAGATGAAGATCATGGTGGTGTTGGCATATATCACAGAGAGAATGTAAAAGCTGCTTTAGTTGATTTACCATGTATTAACATTGAATGTCTAATGTGCAATATACAAAACTTAGACACAACTGTAGCACTCGTATACAGACCATCATCATATAACATACCACTATTTAGAGAGAACTTGATTACCTTAATTCATCAAATAAACAGCTTATCAGGTGGCAAGTTAATTCTAGGAGATTTCAATGAAAACATTTTCAATAAATCAACTATTCATGATGTCATGCAGCATTTTGGCTTCACACAAATCGTTGAAAATGCAACAACTGAAAATGGCACATTAATTGACCATATATATATAAAAGATATTGACTTAAATAAAATAAAGATAGATATAATGCCCACATACTTCAGCTATCATGACTGTGTTGTGCTGAAGTGGCTTTTATAATGCAACGTCCATCTAGAAAAAGGGACAAGGATAGGGATGTGGACAGGGGAGGAAGAGGGGGAGGGGGAGGGGGAGGAAGAGGGGGAGGGGGAGGGGGAGGGAGATGTTACAGAACTGGATGCCAAACAGTGGACGGCCTCTGTGAAAATTTATGTTGCCTTCACGTGCTATCGGAATTAGTGTAAATAATTATTTTTTCATTGGAAATTTAACATAATATTTACAAATAATCTTCAACAACAAAATGTTGCTCAATAACATTTACGACAGAAATAGGCAAGAATCACTATAGATGCTTACAAAAATATTATTTTTCTGTACAACAAAACACATGAACATGTCAAACTCATAATGATAGCTTAAGAAGTCAGAAATAGAACATTTCCGATAGCACATGAAGGCAACATTAGACAGTGTGATTGTTTCTGGGTTTTAGAACCACATACAGTACATTTCCATATTCTTGTTGAATTATTCTAATGAACTATTAATAATTTATTATTTAAATATACATGGGAAAATATATATAATTTTAAATTCAATGGCCTTAACACCCACACAAACATTTTATTATTTTTATTTATTTATGCATTCATTCATTCATTCATTCATTTTATTTATTTATTTGATGTATTTTATTATTCAAAATGTCTATGTAATGTCATTTTACAATGATTTTGTATTGAGACCTGCATCATACAGTTGGCTAATTTATACTAAACTACGTCAAAAGCTGGTGTGAAAAAAATATTTCCAGCAAAACAATAAATGGGAAGATATATATATATAAAAAGAAAGACAAAGATGGACTTTAAGAAATCTTCACTGCTTCATTCTCATCATATTCCAACACTGCAAGTATTGATAAATAGGTAAGACTATTTTTAACTTTTAAAATTGGTTATAACTTTCATAACTCTGTAATATGTTTGTGATATACAGATATTCTATTAAATAAATGATTCCTTTAACCACAATGTTTTATAAGTACATAATTCACTTGTATAACTTGTAAATTGTAAAAACAAAACTCTAATCACATCCTCATTGTCTATAGGTACATCAAATGTCTTAAGCTGCTTTGATGACCAACCCATCTTCATTATCAGGACAATATTCAACTACAGACAAGCTGAAGATTCCATTCTATGCAAAATCAAGGACACAGTTTGACAACAAACAACAATGCCCAGATCATCACACCACCATCACCATTGTGTTCTGTTGACTCAAAACAACTCATGTATTCCTGCTCTCAGTATCAAATAGGGTCGGACCCTACATCGGTGTGGCTCAGTTCAGCAGCAATTCAGATTCATCACAGTACAAGGTAAATTCTTCCACTGTTCTCTATTTCTTTTTACTTTGAGCTCATTGCAGCTTTTGCTTTCTGTTCTTGGCTCTCAGAAAAAGGAAATAAAAATAATCTAGTCATTTTACATTGCCATGAATTGAACATTCTGAAATGCTTATCTCCAATTTTTATGTTTGACAGAGGCCAAACTTGTCTGTGATTGATAAATTTTAGTGGTGTTGTCCTGCATAGACTGAAACCCCAACCACAATGTCATTACTGAGAATTGTCCTATTAACTAAGCGCCCACTGAATTATTATCATGTGTTGACCTGGATTATGCCACATTAAAAGATCTTCAGTTTCCACCGGTTCAGCCAACTTGCAAAATGACTTCAACTCTGCTGGTTCTGCCCAGTCTTTAGATGACTTTGTTGCCACTGCTTCACTCCAATTCCATGTCATCTTCATCACCACTGGTCACGCACAGCTCCAAGTCTGTTTTGCTGCAGCTGCTCACAGCTCTCCTTCTCCTCCACAAGTCTCCTTCGTCACCATCTCTGCCACCTGGTTCCACCCTGCCTCCTCCCTCCTTCATCTCCACTGCCTTTCATATTTTATGTGAACTTCTTTTTTACTATTTATTGCCTCTAATGTGTTATTTAACAACTATACTTTTTTATTGAATGTTATTTTTGCATTCAAAATGTTTTCAATTCATTTAAAAGGAATGAATGAATGAATGAATAAATTCTTTATTTTTATTGTTGATATTTTTAGTTTAATATTTATATTCTGTAATTTCACATATTATTTCATACTTAAAAAATATTCTTATTTAATATTCAATATAGTTTTGATCATATTAACGCATATTTTTCTACTGTCATATGTGTAAATAATTTAAATAAATGAATGAATTAATATTTATTTACAACTATTGTATATTTTTCTAATATTTTCTTACATTTTGTTTAATTTTTTTAATTTAATTTATGCTTTTTTTCGGTTACTATTTAACTTTCTTTATTTTGATATTAAGTATTTTACACTTTATTTCTAACTTCTGTCATTTCAAATCTTAAAACTTCACAATTATGTTTTTTAATTGAATTTTCTCTAACTATTTCATATTACTTATTTTCATATGCATTGTTTTAAAAGAAACATTATATTATTCTGTCAATAAAATACAGTTCTGTTTTGTATGACTTTGATTCTATGTATTTTTTTAATGGCACATTTTCCATATTAACTCTAATAAAAATGCTTAAACACATTCTGTTATGCAACCCCAAATCAAAAAAAGTTGGGACACTGTACAAATTGTGAATAAAAAAGGAATGGAATAATTTACCTAAACTTATATTTTATTCACATAACATATCAAATGTTGAAAGTGAGACATTTTGAAATATCATACCAAATATTGGCTCATTTTGGATTTCATGACAGCTACAAATTCCAAAAAACATGGGACAGATAGCAATAAAAGGCGGAAGACGGAACATTAACACCTATTACAGTTGGTTTGGCACCCCACGATAAAGCAACTGCCTTCTCCAAACTCCCCACAAATTCTGATTTTAAGACTAACTTAAAACAAAGAGCTTTTCTAGACATTAGCAATAAGCTATGAAAGTGTTGATAATGAAATAATTAAATAATTAGGTTATGTAGTAATATTTCTGTCATATGTTTATTACTAAATAATTAATTATTTCAATAATTAAAGAATAAAAACGCTACTTCAGTTTGGGCCAGCTTTTTAAACGCCTGATCGGAACTAGACTATTCTAGAACAATTCTCTGGACTCTCTAGAGATCAATAATTATCAAAGAAAATTGAACTTTTGCATTTGCGTGGCTATAACAGGGTCATTTAGAAAAGGGGCGTGACAAAATACACTCAAAAGCCTATAAATCCTAAACAAAAACTCAGAACTGCACAAAAATTAAAGCGTGGTTACATGCTTGCTAAATAAAACTTAATAACTTTTGATGCTTTTGTGCTTAAAGGCCTGAAAGGCCTTAAATGCTTGAACCCCGATAAATGCTGCTTGCAGCTTTAATTATTAGGGGTTCAAGCACGAAGTGCTGAAACCCTATTGTAATTGTGCTGATTTTTATTATTATTATTATTATTATTATTATTATTATTATTATTATTATTCCGCCGTAAAACGCATCGTGCAGCCCAAACCGTAAGAGCTGGAACTTTGAAACTTTGACAGATGGTAGTACAAAAATCGAGGAAAGGTTCAGAGATTATGACCCTGATTGGCCCATAGGTGGCGCTATAACAACCAAAAGCGCGAAACTGCTCATAACTCCTAGACCGTATGTCGTAGACTCAAGTGTCTTATATCATTGGAAAGCTGGACGCCTGACGAACAAAACGTATATCTCCGATTTCATTTCCGCCATGATAGATTTTCCGCCATTTTGAATTTTGTCAAAAATCTACTTTTGCGAACTAGTCCCTGGTTTTTTGCCCGATTGGAACCAAACTAGTGCAGAAATGTTCTCTGGAGACTGAATATCAATAATTATCGAAAAAAAGTGGAAATTTCGATTCACGGTCGCTAAGGGGCGCCAAAACGTACGTTGTGGGAGGGGCCTATTTTACTAAAATGGCTATAACTCCCGATGTAAATGAGGTATCTTCACCAAACTTGGTACACATGTGTATGAGCTTACTCTGGGGTCACAGTAAAAAAATCGCGACGATTGGCCTCATGGTGGCGCTATAAAATGAAAAAAACATAAAACAGGCTATAACCACCTGACCGTTAGTCCGATTGACTTGAAAATTGGTATGCAGTGTCTTGGTCCAAGGTGCCATGTATGTGTATGAGGACATTGGCGTATCTCAAAAAACATGGCCGCCATCGGCCAACGAAGTTTGAGCACCTATTAGACAAGGTTAACGGAGGCCGATCGGAACGAAACTCAATGGGCATGTTCGGCTCATGGCCCTAAAGGTCTGTAAGAATTTTGAAAGAAATCGGCCACTAGTTGGCGCTAACGAGTTTTACGGCTCTGTAATCACGTGGTGTTACAAATATCCACACAATATGCATATCATTTGATAGATCTCCTCATCCTGAACAACTTTGCCTCAAGAACCATTGCTGTCAATCAAACTGTTCATTAATTATTCATTAATATGTTAAAAACCTACTTTTGCGAACTAGTCCTAGGTTTTTTGCCCGATCGGAACCAGACCAGTCTAGGACAATTCTCTGGACTCTCTAGATCAATAATTATCGAAAAAAAGTTGAACTTTTGCATTTGGATGGCTGTAATAGGGTAATTTATAAAATGGGCGTGTCAAAATACATTAAAAAGCCTATAAATCCTAAATAAAAACTCAGAACTTCACAAAAATTGGTCAGCATATGTGACATAACATCATTAACAAGCATGAAAATTTCTATGGAGATCGGACGATAGGTGGCGCTATAACTGTTAAAAAGCTTTAAAATCATATATTATATGGTAAATTGCCCGTATTGGCTGTAAATGGTATTTTCATATAATCATATAATGTTCATATAATAATGTTCAAAACCAGTGCAGTGCAATTCTCTGGACTCTCTAGATCAATAATTATCAGAAAAAGTATAACTTCTTCATTTGGATGGCTATAATAGTGTCACTTCAATATGTAGCCTTGACCAAGTGTCTCCAAAAGCCTATATCTCTTTAATAAAAACAAGTCAGAACATGTGACTCTTAAGAAGTATGAAAAATTTCAGACAGATCGGACAAAATTTGCCTCTATAACAGTTAAAAATGTAAAAAAATATATAACATGGCATATTAAGCCAATAAGTGGTATTGTACTGCCCCCTGCTGTCATTTCATCATACTACTCCCTAATATTGCTATATAATTCATATTTAGACTTTATAAAATCATTATTTTAACATTTACAATCACATTTTGTCAAAACTCATCTATTGAAGTATTACTATTGACAATTGTGTCACATTAATGAATGGAATCCAGAAACGAAAGTAAAAACGGAGGCCGCCATTTAGGCCACGCCCCCCCAGTACAAATTCACTCATAACTCGAAAACGGAAAGTCGCTGCGCGCTCAAATTTTGATGGTAAGGACGTCTCCGGGCTCTTGATCGAAACGTATGGTCGCGGGCCTCGGGAGCGCCCCCCCCCCCCCGCGGATCGTTAGTCCGCGGGACCCCGACTTTGAACGCCCGTAACTCCCGACCCAGACCACCCCGAACCTTGTGTGAGAGCTCGTTGGAAAGGGCGCGTCCTTGGCTAGCATCGATTCAAATGTGGTGTAATTTGCCCTGGGCATTCCAGAGATAAAAGCCCCAAAATAATATGCCTCATAACTCCCGGGCCCAATCGCCCAAAAACACTGCGATGGTCTCATTCAACAGGACTCCTCAAGCACTATCTATGCTCTGAGTTTCAGAATTTTTCGCCTTCTGGTTCCCGAGATATAAGTGAAAAACCAAATTCCCATTCATTCATTCAAACACTTCAACTGTAAGATGGAGACTGTAATTCCACTGTTGTCCACTAGAGGGAGCAGCAGGATTACGCATGATCTTTTAATTCGCTTTCAGTATTGGTAAATAAACAAATGCTTTAAGAAGCAATCTTTTTTTATGATGTTTTTTTATTTTATTATGATATTTGTATATATATATTTTTTTTTTTTTATTATGATTATGAACGGTTTGATTGACATTAGTAATTCTTGAGTCAAAGTTGTTCAGGATGAGGAGATGAAGATATTTTCACAATATCACATCCTAAAAACATTGAAAACATTTGTCTTTGTGTGTGTGGATTAGAGGTCTTCACGGGTCCAAAAATTCGTGCCCGAACCCGAAAGAGACCCGTAATGTGCTAAACCGAACCGACCCGGACCCGTCTATTATTTCAAAAGCTGGACCCGGACCCGTGCAGATCCGAGAAATGCCTAACCGGACCCGACCTGGACCCGTCTATTATTTGAAAGCTGGACCCGAAACCGCCGGGAAGACACAGACCCGACTGGACCCGATTGTCATATATTCCACCTTAAACTGCTATTACAAGTCAATAAACCTGTTGCGAAAAATACAACTTTTTGTCTTACCTAATTTAAGAAGCCATGGAAGCGTAGTAGTCTCCTCTCCCTTCCTTGTAGCAGCTAACGTTAACGTTACCTGACTGGCTGTGATCATGCATTACAATCCTCCGACAAGAAAGTTATTCATGTTATTCCTCTAGTTATTCCAAGTCCAAGCTTAATCCACTCATTATTTCAGCTTCAAAAGTCCACTTGATGTCACGGTGACGGATGACAAATGCAACTTGCACATGTAACATACATTCTGACTCGAGTTAACTCGCATAATAACTTTGACTGTTTGCCCTTTTGAACTAACGTTATAATAACGATTGCTCGTTCAGTGCCATGGCCGCTGACGTTATTTATTTGCTATCATCTCCGTGCTCTCTTCTCTGCATCGAGTCTGAATCTGACCACTAAAACTTTAAGATTAAACAAGACTGTTAATTTATATTGTAAAATCTAAAGCGCGGTTTGGCGGTCCCTCACTGAAACTCTGCTGGTTGCCATAGAAACATGACACGCGCTTGAGACTGCACATGCACGCTAGCTGGATCAACCTAAAATATGCTTTTTAACGCAATTTATTTTGAGTGTCCTAATTTTACAAGTTGCAAGTTACAAAAAAAACACAAGCAGTGTCTAATCACGGCCGGGTTTTCTCCGAGTCTGATCTAATGACTCCGATCGCACGGGTATTACACATGTTAAACAGACCCGGGACCCGAAGTAATAAATTCGGACCCGACCCGGACCCGGCTGATAATTTAAAATATAGACCCGAACCCGTACGGGTCCCGGGTCGGGTCCCGGGTCGACGGGTCTCGGGTTCACTGTGAAGACCTCTAGTGTGGATGTGTTTGTGTCTGTGTGTGTGTCTGTGTGTGTAAGCATGCTTAATGGAAAGAACATGGAGAAACTGCTTTGTTTTACTGGTGGATAAAAAAGTCTTTCAAATGAAAGTGAGTCAATTAGTGGTCTTCTACTGCCCTCTGCAGGACATTCTACTTAATAAAATATTTTCATCTGTGCTTTTGCATTAAGTTTTGGACTATATAAAATTACTTGCATGAAAATCACCTATTATAACACAATCATGTTTTGTCAAAGTTTATCACTTCATTTGTACTGAGCTCTCAGTTTGAACAATTCTGCCTCTCAGTGATTAATTTGAAATCTGAAAATGGTGTTATACAGAGGAGATTTGCAATTATCATTTTGTTACCTATCTTTTATTTTAAATATCTACATCTACAACAAAATGTGTGCATGTGTGTGTTCAAGCATGGTTAGTGTATTAAGTATTATTGTTTAAGTATTATTGTTTTCATTTACATTTTAACCACCAGAAGAAGAACACTCATTGGTTCATTCTACCCACTAAAATATTATTTTTCATTTTTTTTCCCATTTGAAATATTGTTTCATTTCAAATCATATTTTGTCTGTTTATAAATCCCACAGACTCACATTGGCTGCAATACTAATGTTTTTGTAAAACACAGACCTGATAGTCTAAACTGTGTGTATTGTGCATATATTATTGATATTATTACTATTACAAATCATGTTATTGTAACTCATATCTTAATAGAATATTATTTGTAATTTTAATTCTTTATTTCTTAATTGTTTTTGTTTTTTATGATTACAGATATTATCACCAAAGATATCAACTACACCTTCACTTTTAGTATTGATAAGCTGCACACACAGCACAATCACACACTCACTAATGCATTCAAATAAATGTAATCTTACTGTGCTACTTTATTTGTACATGATTAGAATGAACAGAAATCTAAGAATATTTTTCTTCTTTTGTTAAAGCCATTTCAGACTGCAAGTAAGCATTACATTACTAATCATCTATTTTAAAGGTGCCATACAATTGAAAACTGTATTTATCTTGGCATAGTTGAATGATAAGAGTTCTGGACATGGAACTGACATACCGTGAGCCTCAAACACCATTGTTTTCTCCTTCATGTGTAAATCTCCTGTTTGCAAAAGACCGCTGAAAAATGAGTGAATCCCAGCATAACACTGACTGTGACGTTGGAGTCATATATGTCAGTGGTTAAATGCTTGCTAAATAAAACTTAATAACTTTTGATGCTTTTGTGCTTAAAGGTCTTAAAGGCCTTAACTGCTTGAACCCCGATAAATGCTGCTTGCAGCTTTAATTATTATTATTTTTCTTCTGCCGTAAAACGCATCGTGCAGCCCAAACCGTAAGTGCTAGAGACTTGAAACTTTGCCATATGGTAGTACAAAAATCGAGGAGAGGTTATCAAAATATGAGCCAGATTGGCCAATAGGTGGTGCTACAGTGCAAAAACCAAAAAAATGGCATATTTTTGCTTAAATCTCACCAACCCTTTGTCACAGACTCAAGTGTCTTATATCATTGGAATCCTTGGCTCAAGCCGAACAAAAAAGGCCTCAAGGATTTCCTTTCCGGTATGCAAATTTTCCGCCATTTTGGATTTTGTCCAAAACCTACTTTTGCGAACTAGTCCTAGGTTTTTTGTCCGATCGGAACCAAACAAGTGCAGAAATGTTCTCTGGATTCTGAATATCAATAATTATTAAAAAAAAGTTTAAATTTTGATTCACGGTCGCTAAGGGGCGCCAAAACGTTCGAAGGAGGCGGAGCTAGTTTTACTAAAATGGCTATAACTCCAGAAGTAAATGAGTTATTTTCACCAAACTTGGTACACATGTGTAAGAGGTCAATCTAAGGTCACAGTAAAGAAATCGCGGTGATTAGCCACAAGGTGGCGCTATAACATTAAAAAAACATTAAACAGGCTATAACCACCTGACCGTTTGTCCGATTGACTTGAAAATTGGTATGCAGTGTCTTGGTCCAAGGTGCCATGTATGTCTATGAGGACATTGGTGTATCTCGAAAAACATGGCCGCCATCGGCCAATGAAGTTTGAGCACCTATTAGACAAGGTTAACGGAGGCCAATCAGAACGAAACTCAGTGGGCATGTTCGGCTCAAGCCCCTAGAGGTCTGTAAGAATTTTGAAAGAAATCGGCCACTAGTTGGCGCTAACGAGTTTAATGGCTCTGTAATCACGTGGTGTTACACTTATTGTCACAAAATGCATATCATTTGATAGATCTGCTCATGCTGAACAACTTTGCCTCCAGAACTATTGCTGTCAATCAAACCGTTCATTAAATATTCGTAATTATGTTAGAAACCTACTTTTGCGAACTAGTCCCTGGTTTTTCGCCCGATCGGAACCAGACCAGTCTAGGACAATTCTCTGGACTCTCTAGATCAATAATTATCAAAAAAAAGTTGAACTTTTGCATTTGGATGGCTGTAATAGGGTCATTTATAAAATGGGCGGGGCAAAATAAATAAAAAAACCTATAAATCATAAATAAAAACTCAGAACTTCACAAAAATTGGTGAACATATGTGAAATAACATCATTAACAAGCATGCCAAATTTTATGGAGATCGGACCAAAGGTGGCGCTATAACTGTTAAAAAGCTTTAAAACCATATATTTCCTAGGATAAATGGTCTTTTTCATCTATTATGTCAGTAGTTACATGCTTGCTAAATAAATCTTAATAACTTTTGATGCTTTTATGCTTAAAGGCCTTAAAGGCCTTAATTGCTTGAACCCCGATAAATGCTGCTTGCAGCTTTAATTATTATTATTATTATTATTCCGCCGTAAAACGCATCGTGCAGCCCAAACCGTAAGAGCTGGAACTTTGAAACTTTGACAGATGGTAGTACAAAAATCGAGGAAAGGTTCAGAGATTATGACCCCGATTGGCCCATAGGTGGCGCTATAGCAACCAAAAGCGCGAAACTGTTCATAACTCCTAGACCGTATGTCGTAGACTCAAGTGTCTTATATCATTGGAAAGCTGGATGCCTGACGAACAAAACGTATATCTCCGATTTCATTTCCGCCATGATAGATTTTCCGCCATTTTGAATTTTGTCAAAAACCTACTTTTGCGAACTAGTCCCTGGTTTTTTGCCCGATTGGAACCAAACCAGTGCAGAAATGTTCTCTGGAGTCTGAATATCAATAATTATCGAAAAAAAGTGGAAATTTCGATTCACGGTCGCTAAGGGGCGCCAAAACGTACGTTGTGGGAGGGGCCTATTTTACTAAAATGGCTATAACTCCCGATGTAAATGAGGTATCTTCACCAAACTTGGTACACATGTGTATGAGTTCAATCTGGGGTCACAGTAAAAAAATCGCGACGATTGGCCTCATGGTGGCGCTATAAAATGAAAAAAACATAAAACAGGCTATAACCACCTGACCGTTAGTCCGATTGACTTGAAAATTGGTATGCAGTGTCTTGGTCCAAGGTGCCATGTATGTGTATGAGGACATTGGCGTATCTCAAAAAACATGGCCGCCATCGGCCAATGAAGTTTGAGCACCTATTAGACAAGGTTAACGGAGGCCGATCGGAACGAAACTCAATGGGCATGTTCGGCTCATGGCCCTAGAGGTCTGTAAGAATTTTGAAAGAAATCGGCCACTAGTTGGCGCTAACGAGTTTTATGGCTCTGTAATCACGTGGTGTTACACTTATCATCACAAAATGCATATCATTTGATAGATCTGCTTATGCTGAACAACTTTGCCTCTAGAACCATTGCTGTCAATCAAACAGTTTATTAATTATTCACGAATATGTTAAAAACCTACTTTTGCGAACTAGTCCCTGGTTTTTTGCCCGATCGGAACCAAACGAGTCTAGGACAATTCTCTGGACTCTCTAGATCAATAATTATCAAAAAAAAGTTGAACTTTTGCATTTGGATGGCTGTAATAGGGTCATTTATAAAATGGGCGTGGCAAGATACACTAAAAAGCCTATAAATCCTAAATGAAAACTCAGAACTTCACAAAAATTGGTGAGCATATGTGACATAACATCATTAACAAGCATGCCAAATTTTATGGAGATCGGACCAAAGGTGGCGCTATAACTGTTAAAAAGCTTTAAAACCATATATTTCTTATGGTACATTGCCTGTATTGGCTGTAAATGGTGTTTTCCATCTATTATGTCAGTGGTTAAATGCTTGCTAAATAAAACATAATAACTTTTGATGCTTTTGTGCTTAAAAACCCTTAAAGGCCTTAATAGCTTGAACCCCGATAAATGCTGCTTGCAGCTTTAATTATTATTATTATTATTATTTTCCCCTAAAACGCATCGTACAGCCCAAACCGTAAGTGCTAGAGACTTGAAACTTTGCCAGATGGTAGTACAAAAATCGAGGAGAGGTTCAGAGAATATGAGCCAGATTGGCCCATAGGTGGCGCTACAGTGCAAAAACCAAAAAAATTGCATATTTTTGCTTAAATCTCACCAACCCTTTGTCACAGACTCAAGTGTCTTATATCATTGGAATCCTTGGCTCAAGCCGAACAAAAAAGGCCTCAAAGATTTCCTTTCCGGTATGCAAATTTTCCGCCATTTTGGATTTTGTCCAAAACCTACTTTTGCGAACTAGTCCTAGGTTTTTTGTCCGATCGGAACCAAACCAGTGCAGAAATGTTCTCTGGAGTCTCAATATAAATAATTATTAAAAAAAAGTTTAAATTTCGATTCACGGTCGCTAAGGGGCGCCAAAACGTTCGAAGGAGGCGGAGCTAGTTTTACTAAAATGGCTATAACTCCAGAAGTAAATGAGTTATCTTCACCAAACTTGGTACACATCTATAAGAGGTCAATCTAAGGTCACAGTAAAGAAATCGCGGTGATTAGCCACATGGTGGCGCTATAACATTAAAAAAACATAAAACAGGCTATAACCACCTGACCGTTTGTCCGATTGACTTGAAAATTGGTATGCAGTGTCTTGGTCCAAGGTGCCATGTATGTCTATGAGGACATTGGTGTATCTCGAAAAACATGGCCGCCATCGGCCAATGAAGTTTGAGCACCTATTAGACAAGGTTAACGGAGGCCAATCAGAACGAAACTCAGTGGGCATGTTCGGCTCAAGCCCCTAGAGGTCTGTAAGAATTTTTAAAGAAATCGGCCACTAGTTGGCGCTAACGAGTTTAATGGCTCTGTAATCACGTGGTGTTACACTTATTGTCACAAAATGCATATCATTTGATAGATCTGCTCATGCTGAACAACTTTGCCTCAAGAACTATTGCTGTCAATCAAACCGTTCATTAAATATTCGTAATTATGTTAAAAACCTACTTTTGCGAACTAGTCCTAGGTTTTTCGCCCGATCGGAACCAAACAAGTCTAGGACAATTCTATGGACTCTCTAGATAAATAATTATCAAAAAGAAGTTGAACTTTAGCATTTTTCGCATGGGTATATTGGGTCATAAAGAAAATGGGCATGGCAAAATGCACCCAAAAGCCTATAAATCCTAAACGAAAATTCAGAACTTCACAAAAAATGGTGAGCATATGTGCCATAACATTCTGAACAAGCATGTAAAATTTCATGAAGATCGGACGATAGGTGGCGCTATAACTGTTAAAAAGCTTTGAAAACCATATATTTCCTATGGTAAATTGCCTGTTTTGGCTGTAAATGGTCTTTTCCATCTATTATTTCAGTGGTTAGAAGCTTTCCAAATAAAACTTAATGTCTTAAATGCTTATGTGCTTAAAGGCCTTAAATGCTTGAACCCCGATAAATGCTGCTTGCAGCTTTAATTATTATTATTATTATTATTTTTCTTCTGCCGTAAAACTCATCGTGCAGCCCAAACCGTAAGAGCTGGAGCTTTGAAACTTTGCCAGATGGTAGTACAAAAATCGAGGAGAGGTTCAGAGAATATGACCCCAATTGGCCCATAGGTGGCGCTATAGCAACCAAAAGCGCGAAACTGCTCATAACTCCTAGACCGTATGACGTAGACTCAAGTGTCTTATATCATTGGAAAGCTGGAAACCTGAAGGTCAAAACGTATATCTCCGATTTCAATTCCTGTATGCAAATTGTCCGCCATTTTGAATTTAGTTAAAAACCTACTTTTGCGAACTAGTCCTAGGTTTTTTGTCCAATTGGATCCAAAACAGTGCAGAAATGTTCTCTGGAGTCTGAATATCAATAATTATCGAAAAAAAGTCGAAATTTCGATTCCTGATCGCCAGGGGGTGATAAATTAATGTTGTAGGAGGAGCCTATTTTACTAAAATGGCTATAACTCGAGAATGAAATTAGATATCTTCACCAAACTTGGTGCACATGTGTATGAGTTCAATCTGGGGTCACAGTAAAAAAATCGCGACGATTGATCACTAGGTGGCGCTATAACATGAAAAAAACATGAAAACGGCTATGACCACGTGACCGTTAGTCCGATTGACTTGAAAATTGGTATGCAGTGTCTTGGTCCAAGGTGCCATGTATGTCTATGAGGACATTGGCGTATCTCGAAAAACATGGCCGCCATCGACCAATGAAATTTGAGCACCTATTAGACAAGGTTAACGGAGGCCGATCGGAACGAAACTCGATGGGCATGTTCGACTCATGGCCCTAGAGGTCTGTAAGAGTTTTGAAAGAAATCGGCCACTAGTTGGCGCTAACGAGTTTTATGGCTCTGTAATCACGTGGTGTTACACTTATCGTCACAAAATGCATATCATCTGATAGATCTGCTCATGCTGAACAACTTTGCCTCAAGAACTAATGCTGTCAATTAAACCGTTTATTAAATATTCGTAATTATGTTAAAAACCTACTTTTGCAAACTAGTCCTAGGTTTTTCGCCCGATCGAAACCAGACCAGTCTAGGACAATTCTCTGGACACTCTAGATCAATAATTATCAAAAAAAAGTTGAACTTTTGCATGTAGATGGCTGTAATAGGGTCATTTAGAAAAGGGGCGTGGCAAAAAAAACACTAAAAAGCCTATAAATCCTAAATGAAAACTCAGAACTTCACAAAAATTGGTGAGCATATGTGACATAACATCATTAACAAGCATGCCAATTTTTATGGAGATCGGACCATAGGTGGCGCTATAACTGCTAAAAAGCTTTAGAACCATATATTTCCTATGGTATTTCCTGTAAATGGTCTTTTCCATCTATTATGTCAGTAGTTACATGCTTGCTAAATAAAACTTAATCACTTTTGATGCTTTTGTGCTTAAAGGCCTTAACTGCTTGAACCCCGATAAATGCTGCTTGCAGCTTTAATTAGGGGTTCAAGCACGAAGTGCTGAAACCCTATTGTAATTGCCCTGATTTTTATTAGGGGTTCAAGCACGAAGTGCTGAAACCCTATTGTAATTGCCCTGATTTTTATTAGGGGTTCAAGCACGAAGTGCTGAAACCCTATTGTTATTGTAAGGATTTTTATTATTATTATTATTATTTTCCCCTAAAACGCATCGTACAGCCCAAACCGTAAGTGCTAGAGACTTGAAACTTTGCCAGATGGTAGTACAAAAATCGAGGAGAGGTTATCAAAATATGAGCCAGATTGGCCAATAGGTGGCGCTACAGTGCAAATACCAAAAAAATGGCATATTTTTGCTTAAATCTCACCAACCCTTTGTCACAGACTCAAGTGTCTTATATCATTGGAATCCTTGGCTCAAGCCGAACAAAAAAGGCCTCAAGGATTTCCTTTCCGGTATGCAAATTTTCCGCCATTTTGGATTTTGTCCAAAACCTACTTTTGCGAACTAGTCCTAGGTTTTTTGTCCGATCGGAACCAAACCAGTGCAGAAATGTTCTCTGGTCTCTGAATATAAATAATTATTAAAAAAAAGTTTAAATTTCGATTCACGGTCGCTAAGGGGCGCCAAAACGTTCGAAGGAGGCGGAGCTAGTTTTACTAAAATGGCTATAACTCCAGAAGTAAATGAGTTATCTTCACCAAACTTGGTACACATGTGTAAGAGGTCAATCTAAGGTCACAGTAAAGAAATCGCGGTGATTAGCCACATGGTGGCGCTATAACATTAAAAAAACATAAAACAGGCTATAACCACCTGACCGTTTGTCTGATTGACTTGAAAATTGGTATGCAGTGTCTTGGTCCAAGGTGCCATGTATGTCTATGAGGACATTGGTGTATCTCGAAAAATATTAAATATTCGCAAACATGTTAAAAACCTACTTTTGCGAACTAGTCCCTGGTTTTTTGCCCGATCAGAACCAGACCAGTCTAGGGTAATTCTCTGGACTCTCTAGATCAATAATTATCGAAAAAAAGTTGAACTTTTGCATTTGGATGGCTGTAATAGGGTCATTTAGAAAATGGGCGTGGCAAAATACACTAAAAAGCCTATAAATCCTAAATGAAAACTCAGAACTTCACAAAAATTGATGAGCATATGTGTCAGAACATGCTAAAGAAGCATGGACATTTTTATGGAGATCGGAGCATAGGTGGCGCTATAACTGTTAAAACGCTTTAAAACCATATATTTCCTATGGTAAATTGCCTGTATTTGCTGTAAATGGTGTCTTCTATCATCATATAATGTTCATATCATAATGTTCAAAACCAGTGCAGCACAATTCTCTGAACTCTCTAGATCAATAATTATCAGAAAAAAAGTTTAACTTCTTCAAAAGGTGATTTTATATGAATATAATGACATATTAAGCCAATAAGTGGTATTTTACTGCCCCCTGCTGTCATTTCATCATACTACTCCCTAATATTGTTATAAAATTCATATTTAGACTTTATAAAATCATTATTTTAACATTTACAATCACATTTTGTCAAAACTCATCTATTGAGTATTACTATTGACAATTGTGTTACACTGAGATATGGAAATGGACGAAAGTAAATGAATGAAATGAAACGAAAGTAACGGCATTTAAGCCACGCCCCCGAATACAAATTCATTCATAACTCGAAAACGGAAAGTCGTTGCGCGCTCAAATTTTGATGGTGAGGACCTCTCTGGGCTCTTGATCGAAACGTGTCGTCGCGGGCCTCGGGAGCGCGCCCCCCGCGCATCGCGAATCCGCGGGACCCCCGATTTTGAACGGCCATTACTCCCGACCCAGACCACCCCGAACATTGTGTGAGAGCTCGTTGGAAAGGGCGCGTCCTTGGCTAGCTTCGATTCAAATGTGGTGTTATTTGCCCTGGGCATTCCAGAGATAATAGCCCGAACAGATATGCCTTATAACAATCATAACTCCCAGCCCCAATCGCCCAAAAACACGTTGATGGTCTCATTCAACAGGGCTCCTCAAGCACTATCTATGCTCTGAGTTTCAGAATTTTTCGCCTTTTGGTTCCTGAGATATAAGTAAAAAAACAAATTCCCATTCATTCATTCAAACACTTCAACTGTAAAATGTAAGCTATAATACCACTGTTGTCCACTAGAGGGAGCAGCAGGATTACGCATGATCTTTTAATTCGCTTCAGTATTGGGAAATAAACAAATGCTTTAAGAAGCAATCTTTTTTATTATGATGTTTTTTTTTTTATTATGATATTTTTTATACATTTTATTTTTTATTATGATTATGAACGGTTTGATTGACATTAGTGATTCTTGAGGCAAAGTTGTTCAAGATGAGGAGATGAAGATATTTTCACAATATCACATCCTAAAAACATTGAAAACATATTTGTCTTTGTGTGTGTGTGTGTGGATGTGTTTGTGTTTGTGTGTGTGTCTGTGTGTGTAAGCATGCTTAATGGAAAGAACATGGAGAAACTGCTTTGTTTTACTGGTGGATAAAAAAAGTCTTTCAAATGAAAGTGAGTCAATTAGTGGTCTTCTACTGCCCTCTGCAGGACATTCTACTTAATAAAATATTTTCATCTGTGCTTTTGCGTTAGTTTTTGGACTATATAAAATTACTTGCATGAAAATCACCTATTATAACACAGTCATGTTTTGTCAAAGTTTATCACTTCATTTTTACTGAGCTCTCAGTTTGAACAATTCTGCCTCTCAGTGATTAATTTGAAATCTGAAAATGGTGTTATACAGAGGAGATTTGCAATTATCATTTTGTTACCTATCTTTTATTTTAAATATCTACATCTACAACAAAATGTGTGTGCATGTGTGTGTTCAAGCATGGTTAGTGTATTAAGTATTATTGTTTAAGTATTATTGTTTTCATTTACATTTTAACCACCAGAAGAAGAACACTCATTGGTTCATTCTGCTCACTAAAATATTATTTTTCATTTTTTTTCCATTTGAAATATTGTTTAAACTTAATAAAATCATTAAAATAACATTTCAAATCATATTTTGTCTGTTTATAAATCCCACAGACTCACATTGGCTGCAATACTAATGTTTTTGTAAAACACAGACCTGATAGTCTAATCTGTGTGTATTGTGCATATATTATTGATATTATTACTACTGCAAATCATGTTATTGTAACTCATATCTTAATTGAATATTATTTGTAATTTTAATTCTTTATTTCTTAATTGTTTTTTTATGATTACTACAGATATTATCACCAAAGATATCAACTACACCTTCACTTTTAGTATTGACACGCTGCACACACAGCACAATCACACACTCACTAATGCATTCAAATAAATGTAATCTTATTGTGCTACTTTATTTGTACATGATTAGAATGAACAGAAATCTAAGAATATTTTTCTTCTTTTGTTAAAGCCATTTCAGACTCCAAGTAAGCATTATATTACTAATCATCTATTTTAAAGGTGCCATACAATTGAAAACTGTATTTATCTTGGCATAGTTGAATGATAAGAGTTCTGGACATGGAACTGACATACCGTGAGCCTCAAACACCATTGTTTCCTCCTTCATGTGTAAATCTCTTGTTTGCAAAAGACCGCTGAAAAATGAGTGAATCCCACCATAACACCGACTGTGACGTTGGAGTCAGGATCATTAATATTTATACCCCCCAAATTTGCATTTTCCAGTCCATGTTCTAGGCCAGGCAGTGTTAATGTGGACCTGCACAGCCGAATCATCAGAAGATCTGCAGGTATTGTGAAGAAGCAAGCAAGGACAATAGTGAAAATGGCAGATCATGGATATAAATGTTATGTCTGAGGCTGTGCTGCGGATTTGAGAACTTTTCATTCCCTTCCCACAAAAGAGAACTGTCAACAGGCATGGTTGATGTTTACAACAGGATAAACTCACCATTTTAATTCAAAGCTGTTAGTTTACTCTTAACGGAGGCCGATCAGAACGAAACTCGGTGGGCATGTTCGACTCGTGGCCCTAGAGGTCTGTAAGAATTTTGAAAAATCAGCCACTAGTTGACGCTAACAGGTTTTACGGCTATGTAATCACGTGATGCATATCATTTGATAGATCTCCTCATACTGAACAACTTTGCCTCAAGAACTACTGCTGTCAATCAATTTGTTCATTAAATACTTGCGATTATGTTAAAAACCTACTTTTGCAAACTAGTCCTAGGTTTTTTGCCCGATCGGAAATATACCAGTGCAGTACAATTCTCTGGAAGCTCTAGATTATTAATTATATAAAAAACTTTAACTTTACCCATTGGGTAGCCATAACAGGATCATTTAGAAAATGGGTATGGCAAAAAACACTCAAAAGCCTGTAAATCCTAAACAAAAACTCAGACAACTCACTAAACTGCCTTATGTGCTTAAAGACCCTAAATGCTTGAACCCCGCTAAATGCTGCTTGCAGCTTTAATTAGGGGTTCAAGCACGAAGTGCTGAAACCCTATTGTAATTGCCCTGATTTTTAGGGGTTCAAGCACGAAGTGCTGAAACCCTATTGTAATTGTGCTGATTTTTATTATTATTATTATTATTATTAGGGGTTCAAGCACGAAGTGCTGAAACCCTATTGTAATTGTACTGATTTTTATTATTATTATTATTATTATTATTATTATTATTATTATTATTTTTCTTCTGCCGTAAAACTCATCGTGCAGCCCAAACCGTAAGAGCTGGAGCTTTGAAACTTTGCCAGATGGTAGTACAAAAATCGAGGAGAGGTTCAGAGAATATGACCCCAATTGGCCCATAGGTGGCGCTATAGCAACCAAAAGCGCGAAACTGCTCATAACTCCTAGACCGTATGACGTAGACTCAAGTGTCTTATATCACTGGAAAGCTGGAAACCTGAAGGTCAAAACGTATATCTCCGATTTCATTTACTGTATGCAAATTGTCCGCCATTTTGAATTTAGTTAAAAACCTACTTTTGCGAACTAGTCCTAGGTTTTTTGTCCAATTGGATCCAAAACAGTGCAGAAATGTTCTCTGGAGTCTGAATATCAATAATTATCGAAAAAAAGTTGAAATTTCGATTCCTGATCGCCAGGGGGTGATAAATTAATGTTGTGGGAGGAGCCTATTTTACTAAAATGGCTATAACTCGAGAATGAAATTAGAAATCTTCACCAAACTTGGTGCACATGTGTATGAGTTCAATCTGGGGTCACAGTAAAAAAATCGCGACGATTGATCACTAGGTGGCGCTATAACATGAAAAAAACATGAAAACGGCTATGACCACGTGACCGTTAGTCCGATTGACTTGAAAATTGGTATGCAGTGTCTTGGTCCAAGGTGCCATGTATGTCTATGAGGACATTGGCGTATCTCGAAAAACATGGCCGCCATCAACCAATGAAATTTGAGCACCTATTAGACAAGGTTAACGGAGGCCGATCGGAACGAAACTCGATGGGCATGTTCGACTCATGGCCCTAGAGGTCTGTAAGAGTTTTGAAAGAAATCGGCCACTAGTTGGCGCTAACGAGTTTTATGGCTCTGTAATCACGTGGTGTTACACTTATCGTCACAAAATGCATATCATCTGATAGATCTGCTCATGCTGAACAACTTTGCCTCAAGAACTAATGCTGTCAATTAAATCGTTTATTAAATATTCGTAATTATGTTAAAAACCTACTTTTGCAAACTAGTCCTAGGTTTTTCGCCCGATCGAAACCAGACCAGTCTAGGACAATTCTCTGGACACTCTAGATCAATAATTATCAAAAAAAAGTTGAACTTTTGCATGTAGATGGCTGTAATAGGGTCATTTAGAAAAGGGGCGTGGCTAAAAAACACTAAAAAGCCTATAAATCCTAAATGAAAACTCAGAACTTCACAAAAATTGGTGAGCATATGTGACATAACATCATTAACAAGCATGCCAATTTTTATGGAGATCGGACCATAGGTGGCGCTATAACGGCTAAAAAGCTTTAAAACCATATATTTCCTATGGTATTTCCTGTAAATGGTCTTTTCCATCTATTATGTCAGTAGTTACATGCTTGCTAAATAAAACTTAATCACTTTTGATGCTTTTGTGCTTAAAGACCTTAACTGCTTGAACCCCGATAAATGCTGCTTGCAGCTTTAATTATTATTATTATTCCGCCGTAAAACGCATCGTGCAGCCCAAACCGTAAGAGCTGGAACTTTGAAACTTTGACAGATGGTAGTACAAAAATCGAGGAAAGGTTCAGAGATTATGACCCCGATTGGCCCATAGGTGGCGCTATAACAACCAAAAGCGCGAAACTGCTCATAACTCCTAGACCGTATGTCGTAGACTCAAGTGTCTTATATCATTGGAAAGCTAGACGCCTGACGAACAAAATGTATATCTCCGATTTCATTTCCGCCATGATAGATTTTCCGCCATTTTGAATTTTGTCAAAAACCTACTTTTGCGAACTAGTCCCTGGTTTTTTGCCCGATTGGAACCAAACTAGTACAGAAATGTTCTCTGGAGACTGAATATCAATAATTATCGAAAAAAAGTGGAAATTTCGATTCACGGTCGCTAAGGGGCGCCAAAACGTACGTTGTGGGAGGGGCCTATTTTACTAAAATGGCTATAACTCCCGATGTAAATGAGGTATCTTCACCAAGCTTGGTACACATGTGTATGAGTTTAATCTGGGGTCACAGTAAAAAAATCGCGACGATTGGCCTCATGGTGGCGCTATAAATTGAAAAAAAACATAAAACAGGCTATAACCACCTGACCGTTAGTCCGATTGACTTGAAAATTGGTATGCAGTGTCTTGGTCCAAGGTGCCATGTATGTGTATGAGGACATTGGCGTATCTCAAAAAACATGGCCGCCATCGGCCAATGAAGTTTGAGCACCTATTAGACAAGGTTAACGGAGGCCGATCGGAACGAAACTCGATGAGCATGTTCGACTCATGGCCCTAAAGGTCTGTAAGAATTTTGAAAGAAATCGGCCACTAGTTGGCGCTAACGAGTTTTATGGCTCTGTAATCACGTGGTGTTACACTTATCGTCACAAAATGCATATCATTTGATAGATCTGCTCATCCTGAACAACTTTGCCTCTAGAACCATTGCTGTCAATCAAACCGTTCATTAAATATTCATGAATATGTTAAAAACCTACTTTTGCGAACTAGTCCCTGGTTTTTCGCCCAATCGGAACCACACCAGTCTAGGACAATTCTCTGGACTCTCTAGATCAATAATTATCAAAAAAAAGTTTAACTTTTGCATGAGTATGGCTGTAATAGGGTCATTTAGAAAATGGGCGTGGTAAAATGCACTCAAAAGCCTATAAATCCTAAACGAAAACTCAGAACTTCACAAAAATTGATGAGCATATGTGTCATAACCTGCTAAAGAAGCATGGGAAATTTTATGGAGATCGGACCATAGTTGGCGCTATAACTGTTAAAACGCTTTAAAACCATATATTTCCTATGGTAAATTGCCTGTATTTGCTGTAAATGGATTTTTCCATCTATAATTTCAGTGGTTAAAAGCTTGTTAAATAAAACGTAATGTCTTAAATGCTTATGTGCTTAAAGGCCTTAAATGCTTGAACCCCGATAAATGCTGCTTGCAGCTTTAATTATTATTATTATTATTCTTCCCTAAAACGCATCGTGCAGCCAAAACCGTAAGGCCTAGAGACGTGATACTTGGTCAAATGGTAGTAGTATTGCTCGCTACTCAGATACACGGACTTAGCCAAATCGGCCCATAGGTGGCGCTACAGCAACCAAAAGCGCGAAACTGCTCAGAACTCCTAGACCGTATGTCGTAGACTCAAGTGTCTTATATCATTGGGAAGCTGGATGCCTGACGAACAAAACGTATATCTCCGATTTCATTTCCGCCATGATAGATTTTCCGCCATTTTGAATTTTGCCAAAAACCTACTTTTGCGAACTAGTCCTAGGTTTTTCGCCCGATCGGAACCAAACCAGTACAGAAATGTTCTCTGGAGTCTGAATATCAATAATTATCGAAAAAAAGTTGAAATTTCGATTCACGGACGCTAAGGGGCGCCAAAACGTACGTTGTGGGAGGGGCCTATTTTACTAAAATGGCTATAACTCCAGAAGTAAATGAGGTATCTTCACCAAACTCGGTACACATGTGTAAGAGGTCAATTTGAGGTCACAGTAAAAAAATTGCGGCGATTGGCCACATGGTGGCGCTATAACTTGAAAAAAACATAAAACAGGCTTTAACCACCTGACCGTTAGTCCGATTGACTTGAAAATTGGTATGCAGTGTCTTGGCCCAAGGTGTCATGTATGTCTATGAGGACATTGGTGTATCTCAAAAAACATGGCCGCCATCGGCCAATGAAGTTTGAGCACCTATTAGACAAGGTTAACGGAGGCCGATCGGAACGAAACTCGATGGGCATGTTCAACTCATAGCCCTAGAGGTCTGTAAGAATTTTGAAAGAAATCGGCCACTAGTTGGCGCTAACGAGTTTTACGGCTCTGTAATCACGTGGTGTTACACTTATTGTCACAAAATGCATATCATTTGATAGATATGCTCATGCTGAACAACATTGCCTCAAGAACCATAGCTCTCAATCAAATCGTTCATTAATTATTCGCGAATATGTTAAAAATCTACTTTTGCGAACTAGTCCCTGGTTTTTCGCCCGATCGGAACCAGACCAGTCTAGGACAATTCTCTGGACTCTCTAGATCAATAATTATCGAAAAAAAGTTGAACTTTTGAATTTTTCGTATGGCTATAATTGGGTCATAAAGAAAATGGGCGTGGCAAAATGCACTCAAAAGCTTATAAATCCTAAACGAAAACTCAGAACTTCACGAAAATTGGTGAGCATATGTGCCATAATATTCTAAACAAGCATGCCAAATTTCATGTTGATCGGACCATAGGTGGCGCTATAACTGTTAAAAAGGTTTGAAAACCATATATTTCCTATGGTAAATTGCCTGTATTGGCTGTAAATGGACTTTTCCATCTATTATTTCAGTGGTTAAAAGCTTTCTAAATAAAACTTAATGTCTTAAATGCTTATGTGCTTAAAGGCCTTAAATGCTTGAACCCCGATAAATGCTGCTTGCAGCTTTAATTAGGGGTTCAAGCACGAAGTGCTGAAACCCTATTGTAATTGCCCTGATTTTTATTAGGGGTTCAAGCACGAAGTGCTGAAACCCTATTGTAATTGTAAGGATTTTTATTATTAGGGGTTCAAGCACGAAGTGCTGAAACCCTATTGTAATTGTACTGATTTTTATTATTATTATTATTATTATTATTATTTTTCTTCTGCCGTAAAACTCATCGTGCAGCCCAAACCGTAAGAGCTGGAGCTTTGAAACTTTGCCAGATGGTAGTACAAAAATCGAGGAGAGGTTCAGAGAATATGACCCCAATTGGCCCATAGGTGGCGCTATAGCAACCAAAAGCGCGAAACTGCTCATAACTCCTAGACCGTATGACGTAGACTCAAGTGTCTTATATCACTGGAAAGCTGGACACCTGAAGGTCAAAACGTATATCTCCGATTTCATTTCCGGTATGTAATTTGTCCGCCATTTTGAATTTAGTTAAAAACCTACTTTTGCGAACTAGTCCTAGGTTTTTTGTCCAATCGGATCCAAGACAGTGCAGAAATGTTCTCTGGAGTCTGAATATCAATAATTATCGAAAAAAAGTCGAAATTTCGATTCCTGATCGCCAGGGGGTGATAAATTAATGTTGTAGGAGGAGCCTATTTTACTAAAATGGCTATAACTCGAGAATGAAATTAGATATCTTCACCAAACTTGGTGCACATGTGTATGAGTTCAATCTGGGGTCACAGTAAAAAAATCGCGACGATTGATCACTAGGTGGCGCTATAACATGAAAAAAACATGAAAACGGCTATGACCACGTGACCGTTAGTCCGATTGACTTGAAAATTGGTATGCAGTGTCTTGGTCCAAGGTGCCATGTATGTCTATGAGGACATTGGCGTATCTCGAAAAACATGGCCGCCATCGACCAATGAAATTTGAGCACCTATTAGACAAGGTTAACGGAGGCCGATCGGAACGAAACTCGATGGGCATGTTCGACTCATGGCCCTAGAGGTCTGTAAGAGTTTTGAAAGAAATCGGCCACTAGTTGGCGCTAACGAGTTTTATGGCTCTGTAATCACGTGGTGTTACACTTATCGTCACAAAATGCATATCAACTGATAGATCTGCTCATGCTGAACAACTTTGCCTCAAGAACTAATGCTGTCAATTAAACCGTTTATTAAATATTCGTAATTATGTTAAAAACCTACTTTTGCAAACTAGTCCTAGGTTTTTCGCCCGATCGAAACCAGACCAGTCTAGGACAATTCTCTGGACACTCTAGATCAATAATTATCAAAAAAAAGTTGAACTTTTGCATGTAGATGGCTGTAATAGGGTCATTTAGAAAAGGGGCGTGGCAAAAAAACACTAAAAAGCCTATAAATCCTAAATGAAAACTCAGAACTTCACAAAAATTGGTGAGCATATGTGACATAACATCATTAACAAGCATGCCAATTTTTATGGAGATCGGACCATAGGTGGCGCTATAACTGCTAAAAAGCTTTAAAACCATATATTTCCTATGGTATTTCCTGTAAATGGTCTTTTCCATCTATTATGTCAGTAGTTACATGCTTGCTAAATAAAACTTAATCACTTTTGATGCTTTTGTGCTTAAAGGCCTTAACTGCTTGAACCCCGATAAATGCTGCTTGCAGCTTTAATTATTATTATTATTCTTCTCCGCTAAAACGCATCGTGCAGCCCAAACCGTAAGAGCTAGAGACTTGAAACTTGGCCACAAGGTAGTACAAAAATCGAGGAGAGGTTATCAAAGTATGAGCCCGATTGGCCAATAGGTGGCGCTATAGCGCAAAAAACAAAAAAAAATCACTATTTTGCTCATATCTCAATAACCATTTGTCTCAGCTTCAAGTGTCATACATCATTGGAATCCTTGGCTCAAGCCGAACAAGAAATATAGGAGGTATTTTATTTCCGGTATGCAAATTTTTCCGCCATTTTGGATTTTGTCCAAAACCTACTTTTGCGAACTAGTCCCTGGTTTTTCGCCCGATCGGAACCAAACCAGTGCAGAAATGTTCACAGTAGTCTGAATATCAATAATTATCGAAAAAAAGTTGAAATTTCGATTCACGGTCGCTAAGGGGCGCCAAAACGTTTGAAGAAGGCGGAGCCTATTTTACTAAAATGGCTATAACTCCAGAAGTAAATTAGATATCTTCACCAAACTCGGTACACATGTGTAAGAGGTCAATCTGAGGTCACAGTAAAAAAATCGCGGCGATTGGCCATATGGTGGCGCTATAACATGAAAAAAACATAAAATGGGCTATAACCACCTGACCGTTAGTCCGATTGACTTGAAAATTGGTATGCAGTGTCTTGGTCCAAGGTGCCATGTATATCTATGAGGACATTAGTGTATCTCAAAAAACATGGCCGCCATCAGCCAATGAAGTTTGAGCACCTATTAGACAAGGTTAACGGAGGCCGATCGGAACGAAACTCGATGGGCATGTTCGACTCATGGCCCTGAAGGTCTGTAAGAATTTTGAAAGAAATCGGCCACTAGTTGGCGCTAACGAGTTTTATGGCTCTGTAATCACGTGGTGTTACACTTATCGTCACAAAATGCATATCATTTGATAGATCTGCTCATCCTGAACAACTTTGCCTCTAGAACCATTGCTGTCAATCAAACCGTTCATTAAATATTCATGAATATGTTAAAAACCTACTTTTGCGAACTAGTCCCTGGTTTTTCGCCCGATCGGAACCAGACCAGTCTAGGACAATTCTCTGGACTCTCTAGATCAATAATTATCAAAAAAAAGTTGAACTTTTGCATTTGGATGGCTGTAATAGGGTCATTTATAAAATGGGCGTGGCAAAATACACTAAAAAGCCTATAAATCCTAAATGAAAACTCAGAACTTCACAAAAGTTGGTGAGCATATGTGACATGACATCATTAACAAGCATGCAACATTTTATGGAGATTGGACCAAAGGTGGCGCTATAACTGTTAAAAAGCTTTAAAACCATATATTTCCTATGGTAAACTGCCTGTATTGGCTGTAAATGGTCTTTTCCATCTCTGATCATATAGTTCTCATATCATAATGTTCAAAACTAGTGCAATACAATTCTCTGGACTCACTAGGTCAATAATTGTCAGAAAAAGTTGAACTACTTCATTTGGATAGATATAATAGGTTCACTTCAAAATGTAGCCTTTACCAAGTGTCCCCGAAAGCCTATATCTCTTTAATGAATGACTCAGACCTTCTTAAAAAGCCAGTGAAATATCACTCTGAACACGCATGAAAATTTTCAGACCGATCGGACAAAATTTGCCTCTATAACAGTTAAAAAGGTGAAAATTATATGAATATAATGGCATATTAAGCCAATAAGTTGTATTTTACTGCCCCCTGCTGTTTAAAATTTATAAAATCACTATTTTAACATTTACAATTACATTTAGTCAAAATCCGTCCGTTAAAGTATTAGTATTGACAGTTTTATCAATTTCAAATGTCTGTATCTACAACATAATGTGTTTGTGTAGTCTTAGGTTTCTGAATAAATTCTGAATCTTCTGATTAATAGCTAACAAAGACTTTGTGAAATGTTTATAGACCATTCAAATATATTTTCATTATGACATATCCCAATAGCATTGAAAAAACAACAACAACATTTGTCTTCGTGTGTGTGTGTGTGTGTGTGTGTGTGTAAGCATGCATGATTGAGTTAACATGGAAAAACTGGTTTGCTTTAGTGCAGAAAACTGCTAAACTATAACTATATAGTTATAACTATAAATCCTAAACGAAAACTCAGAACTTCACAAAAATTGATGAGCATATGTGTCATAACCTGCTAAAGAAGCATGGAAAATTTTATGGAGATCGGACCATAGTTGTCGCTATAACTGTTAAAACGCTTTAAAACCATATATTTCCTATGGTAAATTGCCTGTATTTGCTGTAAATGGTGTCTTCTATCATCATATAATGTTCATATCATAATGTTCAAAACCACTGCAGCACAATTCTCTGAACTCTCTAGATCAATAATTATCAGAAAAAAAGTTTAACTTCTTCAAAAGGTGATTTTATATGAATATAATGACATATTAAGCCAATAAGTGGTATTTTACTGCCCCCTGCTGTCATTTCATCATACTACTCCCTAATATTGTTATAAAATTCATATTTAGACTTTATAAAATCATTATTTTAACATTTACAATCACATTTTGTCAAAACTCATCTATTGAGTATTACTATTGACAATTGTGTTACACTGAGATATGGAAATGGACGAAAGTAAATGAATGAAATGAAACGAAAGTAACGGCATTTAAGCCACGCCCCCGAATACAAATTCATTCATAACTCGAAAACGGAAAGTCGTTGCGCGCTCAAATTTTGATGGTGAGGACCTCTCCGGGCTCTTGATCGAAACGTGTCGTCGCGGGCCTCGGGAGCGCGCCCCCCGCGCATCGCGAATCCGCGGGACCCCCGATTTTGAACGGCCATTACTCCCGACCCAGACCACCCCGAACATTGTGTGAGAGCTCGTTGGAAAGGGTGCGTCCTTGGCTAGCTTCGATTCAAATGTGGTGTTATTTGCCCTGGGCATTCCAGAGATAATAGCCCGAACAGATATGCCTTATAACAGTCATAACTCCCAGCCCCAATCGCCCAAAAACACCTTGATGGTCTCATTCAACAGGGCTCCTCAAGCACTATCTATGCTCTGAGTTTCAGAATTTTTCGCCTTTTGGTTCCTGAGATATAAGTAAAAAAACAAATTCCCATTCATTCATTCAAACACTTCAACTGTAAAATGTAAGCTATAATACCACTGTTGTCCACTAGAGGGAGCAGCAGGATTACGCATGATCTTTTAATTCGCTTCAGTATTGGGAAATAAACAAATGCTTTAAGAAGCAATCTTTTTTATTATGATGTTTTTTTTTTATTATTATGATATTTGTATATATTTTATTTTTTATTATGATTATGAACGGTTTGATTGACATTAGTGATTCTTGAGGCAAAGTTGTTCAAGATGAGGAGATGAAGATATTTTCACAATATCACATCCTAAAAACATTGAAAACATATTTGTCTTTGTGTGTGTGTGTGTGGATGTGTTTGTGTTTGTGTGTGTGTCTGTGTGTGTAAGCATGCTTAATGGAAAGAACATGGAGAAACTGCTTTGTTTTACTGGTGGATAAAAAAAGTCTTTCAAATGAAAGTGAGTCAATTAGTGGTCTTCTACTGCCCTCTGCAGGACATTCTACTTAATAAAATATTTTCATCTGTGCTTTTGCATTAGTTTTTGGACTATATAAAATTACTTGCATGAAAATCACCTATTATAACACAGTCATGTTTTGTCAAAGTTTATCACTTCATTTTTACTGAGCTCTCAGTTTGAACAATTCTGCCTCTCAGTGATTAATTTGAAATCTGAAAATGGTGTTATACAGAGGAGATTTGCAATTATCATTTTGTTACCTATCTTTTATTTTAAATATCTACATCTACAACAAAATGTGTGTGCATGTGTGTGTTCAAGCATGGTTAGTGTATTAAGTATTATTGTTTAAGTATTATTGTTTTCATTTACATTTTAACCACCAGAAGAAGAACACTCATTGGTTCATTCTGCTCACTAAAATATTATTTTTCATTTTTTTTTCCATTTGAAATATTGTTTAAACTTAATAAAATCATTAAAATAACATTTCAAATCATATTTTGTCTGTTTATAAATCCCACAGACTCACATTGGCTGCAATACTAATGTTTTTTGTAAAACACAGACCTGATAGTCTAATCTCTGTGTGTTGTGCATATATTATTGATATTATTACTATTGCAAATCATGTTATTGTAACTCATATCTTAATAGAATATTATTTGTAATTTTAATTCTTTATTTCTTAATTGTTTTTTTATGATTACTACAGATATTATCACCAAAGATATCAACTACACCTTCACTTTTAGTATTGACACGCTGCACACACAGCACAATCACACACTCACTAATGCATTCAAATAAATGTAATCTTACTGTGCTACTTTATTTGTACATGATTAGAATGAACAGAAATCTAAGAATATTTTTCTTCTTTTGTTAAAGCCATTTCAGACTCCAAGTAAGCATTATATTACTAATCATCTATTTTAAAGGTGCCATACAATTGAAAACTGTATTTATCTTGGCATAGTTGAATGATAAGAGTTCTGGACATGGAACTGACATACCGTGAGCCTCAAACACCATTGTTTCCTCCTTCATGTGTAAATCTCCTGTTTGCAAAAGACCGCTGAAAAATGAGTGAATCCCACCATAACACCGACTGTGACGTTGGAGTCAGGATCATTAATATTTATACCCCCCAAATTTGCATTTTCCAGTCCATGTTCTAGGCCAGGCAGTGTTAATGTGGACCTGCACAGCCGAATCATCAGAAGATCTGCAGGTATTGTGAAGAAGCAAGCAAGGACAATAGTGAAAATGGCAGATCATGGATATAAATGTTATGTCTGAGGCTGTGCTGCGGATTTGAGAACTTTTCATTCCCTTCCCACAAAAGAGAACTGTCAACAGGCATGGTTGATGTTTACAACAGGATACCTCACCATTTTAATTCAAAGCTGTTAGTTTGCTCTTAACGGAGGCCGATCAGAACGAAACTAGGTGGGCATGTTCGACTCGTGGCCCTAGAGGTCTAAGAATTTTGAAAAATCAGCCACTAGTTGACGCTAACAGGTTTTACGGCTATGTAATCACGTGATGCATATCATTTGATAGATCTCCTCATACTGAACAACTTTGCCTCAAGAACTACTGCTGTCAATCAATTTGTTCATTAAATACTTGCGATTATGTTAAAAACCTACTTTTGCGAACTAGTCCTAGGTTTTTCGCCCGATCGGAAATATACCAGTGCAGTACAATTCTCTGGAAGCTCTAGATTATTAATTATATAAAAAACTTTAACTTTACCCATTGGGTAGCCATAACGGGATCATTTAGAAAATGGGTATGGCAAAAAACACTCAAAAGCCTGTAAATCCTAAACAAAAACTCAGACAACTCACTAAACTGCCTTATGTGCTTAAAGACCCTAAATGCTTGAACCCCGCTAAATGCTGCTTGCAGCTTTAATTAGGGGTTCAAGCACGAAGTGCTGAAACCCTATTGTAATTGTACTGATTTTTATTATTATTATTATTATTATTATTATTTTCCCCTTAAACTCATCGTGCAGACCAAACCGTAAGAGCTGGAACCTTGAAACTTGGCCAAATGGTAGTCCTCAATTTGGGGAGAACCTATAAAAGTATGACCCCGATTGGCCCATAGGTGGCGCTATAGCAACCAAAAGTGCAAAACTGCTCATAACTACTAGACCGTATGACATAGACTCAAGTGTCTTATATCATTGGAAAGCTGGACACCTGACGAACAAAACGTATATCTCCGATTTCATTTCCGCCATGATAGATTTTCCGCCATTTTGAATTTTGTCAAAAACCTACTTTTGCGAACTAGTCCTAGGTTTTTCGCCCGATCGGAACCAATCCAGTGCAGAAATGTTCTCTTGAGTCTGAATATCAAAAACTATCGAAAAAAAGTTGAAATTTCGATTCACGGACGCTAAGGGGCGCCAAAACGTACGTTGTGGGCAGGGCCTATTTTACTAAAATGGCTATAACTCCAGAAGTAAATGAGGTATCTTCACCAAACTTGGTACACATTTGTAAGAGGTCAATCTGAGGTCACAGTAAAAAAACCGCGGCGATTGGCCACATGGTGGCGCTATAACATGAAAAAAACATAAAACAGGCTATAACCACCTGACCGTTAGTCCGATTGACTTGAAAATTGGTATGCAGTGTCTTGGTCCAAGGTGCCATGTATGTGTATGAGGACATTGGCGTATCTCAAAAAACATGGCCGCCATCGGCCAATGAAATTTGAGCACCTATTAGACAAGGTTAACGGAGGCCGATCGGAACGAAACTCGATGGGCATGTTCGACTCAAGGCCCTAGAGGTCTGTAAGAATTTTGAAAGAAATCGGCCACTAGTTGGCGCTAACGAGTTTTATGGCTCTGTAATCACGTGGTGTTACAAATATCCACACAATATGCATATCATTTGATAGATCTCCTCATCCTGAACAACTTTGCCTCAAGAACCATTGCTGTCAATCAAACCGTTGATTAAATATTCGCAAACATGTTAAAAACCTACTTTTGCGAACTAGTCCTAGGTTTTTCGCCCGATCAGAACCAGACCAGTCTAGGACAATTCTCTGGCCTCTCTAGATCAAAAACTATCAAAAAAAAGTTGAACTTTTGCATTTGGATGGCTGTAATAGGGTAATTTATAAAATGGGCGTGGCAAAATACATTAAAAATCCTATAAATCCTAAATGAAAACTCAGAACTTCACAAAAATCGGTGAGCATATGTGACATAACATCATTAACAAGCCTGCCAAATTTTATGGAGATCGGACCATAGGTGGCGCTATAACTGTTAAAAAGCTTTAAAACCATATATTTCCTATGGTACATTGCCTGTATTGGCTGTAAATGGTCTTTTCCATCTATTATGTCAGTGGTTACATGCTAAATAAAACCTGATAACTTTTGATGCTTTTGTGCTTAAAACCCCTTAAAGGCCTTAATAGCTTGAACCCCGATAAATGCTGCTTGCAGCTTTAATTATTATTATTATTCTTCCCTAAAACGCATCGTGCAGCCAAAACCGTAAGGCCTAGAGACGTGATACTTGGTCAAATGGTAGTAGTATTGCTCGCTACTCAGATACACGGACTTAGCCAAATCGGCCCATAGGTGGCGCTACAGCGACCAAAAGCGCGAAACTGCTCAGAACTCCTAGAACGTATGTCGTAGACTCAAGTGTCTTATATCATTGGAAAGCTGGATGCCTGACGAACAAAACGTATATCTCCGATTTCATTTCCGCCATGATAGATTTTCCGCCATTTTGAATTTTGCCAAAAACCTACTTTTGCGAACTAGTCCTAGGTTTTTCGCCCGATCGGAACCAAACCAGTACAGAAATGTTCTCTGGAGTCTGAATATCAATAATTATCGAAAAAAAGTTGAAATTTCGATTCACGGACGCTAAGGGGCGCCAAAACGTACGTTGTGGGAGGGGCCTATTTTACTAAAATGGCTATAACTCCAGAAGTAAATGAGGTATCTTCACCAAACTCGGTACACATGTGTAAGAGGTCAATCTGAGGTCACAGTAAAAAAATCGCGGTGATTGGCCACATGGTGGCGCTATAACATGAAAAAAACATAAAACAGGCTTTAACCACCTGACCGTTAGTCCGATTGACTTGAAAATTGGTATGCAGTGTCTTGGCCCAAGGTGTCATGTATGTCTATGAGGACATTGGTGTATCTCAAAAAACATGGCCGCCATCGGCCAATGAAGTTTGAGCACCTATTAGACAAGGTTAACGGAGGCCGATCGGAACGAAACTCGATGGGCATGTTCATCTCATGGCCCTAGAGGTCTGTAAGAATTTTGAAAGAAATCGGCCACTAGTTGGCGCTAACGAGTTTTACGGCTCTGTAATCACGTGATGTTACACTTATTGTCACAAAATGCATATCATTTGATAGATCTGCTCATGCTGAACAACATTGCCTCAAGAACCATTGCTGTCAATCAAATCGTTCATTAATTATTCGCGAATATGTTAAAAACCTACTTTTGCGAACTAGTCCCTGGTTTTTCGCCCGATCGGAACCAGACCAGTCTAGGACAATTCTCTGGACTCTCCTGATCAATAATTATCGAAAAAAAGTTGAACTTTTGAATTTTTCGTATGGCTATAATTGGGTCATAAAGAAAATGGGCGTGGCAAAATGCACTCAAAAGCTTATAAATCCTAAACGAAAACTCAGAACTTCACGAAAATTGGTGAACATATGTGCCATAATATTCTAAACAAGCATGCCAAATTTCATGTTGATCGGACCATAGGTGGCGCTATAACTGTTAAAAAGGTTTGAAAACCATATATTTCCTATGGTAAATTGCCTGTATTGGCTGTAAATGGACTTTTCCATCTATTATTTCAGTGGTTAAAAGCTTTCTAAATAAAACTTAATGTCTTAAATGCTTATGTGCTTAAAGGCCTTAAATGCTTGAACCCCGATAAATGCTGCTTGCAGCTTTAATTATTATTATTATTCTTCCCTAAAACGCATCGTGCAGCCAAAACCGTAAGGCCTAGAGACGTGATACTTGGTCAAATGGTAGTAGTATTGCTCGCTACTCAGATACACGGACTTAGCCAAATCGGCCCATAGGTGGCGCTACAGCAACCAAAAGCGCGAAACTGCTCAGAACTCCTAGACCGTATGTCGTAGACTCAAGTGTCTTATATCATTGGGAAGCTGGATGCCTGACGAACAAAACGTATATCTCCGATTTCATTTCCGCCATGATAGATTTTCCGCCATTTTGAATTTTGCCAAAAACCTACTTTTGCGAACTAGTCCTAGGTTTTTCGCCCGATCGGAACCAAACCAGTACAGAAATGTTCTCTGGAGTCTGAATATCAATAATTATCGAAAAAAAGTTGAAATTTCGATTCACGGACGCTAAGGGGCGCCAAAACGTACGTTGTGGGAGGGGCCTATTTTACTAAAATGGCTATAACTCCAGAAGTAAATGAGGTATCTTCACCAAACTCGGTACACATGTGTAAGAGGTCAATCTGAGGTCACAGTAAAAAAATCGCGGCGATTGGCCACATGGTGGCGCTATAACTTGAAGAAAACATAAAACAGGCTTTAACCACCTGACCGTTAGTCCGATTGACTTGAAAATTGGTATGCAGTGTCTTGGCCCAAGGTGTCATGTATGTCTATGAGGACATTGGTGTATCTCAAAAAACATGGCCGCCATCGGCCAATGAAGTTTGAGCACCTATTAGACAAGGTTAACGGAGGCCGATCGGAACGAAACTCGATGGGCATGTTCAACTCATAGCCCTAGAGGTCTGTAAGAATTTTGAAAGAAATCGGCCACTAGTTGGCGCTAACGAGTTTTACGGCTCTGTAATCACGTGGTGTTACACTTATTGTCACAAAATGCATATCATTTGATAGATCTGCTCATGCTGAACAACATTGCCTCAAGAACCATAGCTGTCAATCAAATCGTTCATTAATTATTCGCGAATATGTTAAAAACCTACTTTTGCGAACTAGTCCCTGGTTTTTCGCCCGATCGGAACCAGACCAGTCTAGGACAATTCTCTGGACTCTCTAGATCAATAATTATCGAAAAAAAGTTGAACTTTTGAATTTTTCGTATGGCTATAATTGGGTCATAAAGAAAATGGGCGTGGCAAAATGCACTCAAAAGCTTATAAATCCTAAACGAAAACTCAGAACTTCACGAAAATTGGTGAGCATATGTGCCATAATATTCTAAACAAGCATGCCAAATTTCATGTTGATCGGACCATAGGTGGCGCTATAACTGTTAAAAAGGTTTGAAAACCATATATTTCCTATGGTAAATTGCATGTATTGGCTGTAAATGGACTTTTCCATCTATTATTTCAGTGGTTAAAAGCTTTCTAAATAAAACTTAATGTCTTAAATGCTTATGTGCTTAAAGGCCTTAAATGCTTGAACCCCGATAAATGCTGCTTGCAGCTTTAATTAGGGGTTCAAGCATGAAATGCTGAAACCCTATTGTAATTGTAAGGATTCGTAAAACGCATCGTGCAGGACAAACCGTAAGGCCTAGAGACTTGAAACCTGGCCAGATGGTAGGCCTCAATTTGGGGACAACCTATCAGAGTATGACCCCGAATGGCCCATAGGTGGCGCTACAGCAACCAAAAGTTCAAAATCACTCATAACTCTTAGACCGCTTGTCCCAGGATCAAGTGTCTTATATCGTTGGAATCCTTGGCTCAAGGCGGACAAAATGGCTATCTCCGATTTGGATGTAGGCAGGGGAAATTTTCTGCTATGTCGGATTTTGTCCAAAACCTACTTTTGCGAACTAGTCCCTGGTTTTTCGCCCGATCGGAACCAAACCAGTCTAGGACAATTCTCTGGACTCTCTAGATCAATAATTATCGAAAAAAAGTTGAACTTTTGCATTTGGGTGGCTGTAACAGGGTCATTTAGAAAAGGGGCGTGGCAAAATACACTAAAAAGCCTATACATCCCAAATGAAAACTCAGAACTTCACCAAAATTGATGAGCATATGTGTCAGAACATGGTGAGGAAGCATGCAGAGTTTCATGGAGATCGGACCACAGGTGGCGCTATAACTGGCAAAAAGCCTTCATTCTTATTAGGGGTTCAAGCATGAAATGCTGAAACCCTATTGTAATTGTAAGGATTCGTAAAACGCATCGTGCAGGACAAACCGTAAGGCCTAGAGACTTGAAACCTGGCCAGATGGTAGGCCTCAATTTGGGGACAACCTATCAGAGTATGACCCCGAATGGCCCATAGGTGGCGCTACAGCAACCAAAAGTTCAAAATCACTCATAACTCTTAGACCGCTTGTCCCAGGATCAAGTGTCTTATATCGTTGGAATCCTTGGCTCCAGGCGGACAAAATGGCTATCTCCGATTTGGATGTAGGCAGGGGAAATTTTTTGCTATGTCGGATTTTGTCCAAAACCTACTTTTGCGAACTAGTCCCTGGTTTTTCGCCCGATCGGAACCAAACCAGTCTAGGACAATTCTCTGGACTCTCTAGATCAATAATTATCGAAAAAAAGTTGAACTTTTGCATTTGGGTGGCTGTAACAGGGTCATTTAGAAAAGGGGCGTGGCAAAATACACTAAAAAGCCTATACATCCCAAATGAAAACTCAGAACTTCACCAAAATTGATGAGCATATGTGTCAGAACATGGTGAGGAAGCATGCAGAGTTTCATGGAGATCGGACCACAGGTGGCGCTATAACTGGCAAAAAGCCTTCATTCTTATTAGGGGTTCAAGCATGAAATGCTGAAACCCTATTGTAATTGTAAGGATTCGTAAAACGCATCGTGCAGGACAAACCGTAAGGCCTAGAGACTTGAAACCTGGCCAGATGGTAGGCCTCAATTTGGGGACAACCTATCAGAGTATGACCCCGAATGGCCCATAGGTGGCGCTACAGCAACCAAAAGTTCAAAATCACTCATAACTCTTAGACCGCTTGTCCCAGGATCAAGTGTCTTATATCGTTGGAATCCTTGGCTCAAGGCGGACAAAATGGCTATCTCCGATTTGGATGTAGGCAGGGGAAATTTTCTGCTATGTCGGATTTTGTCCAAAACCTACTTTTGCGAACTAGTCCCTGGTTTTTCGCTCCGATCGGAACCAAACCAGTCTAGGACAATTCTCTGGACTCTCTAGATCAATAATTATCGAAAAAAAGTTGAACTTTTGCATTTGGGTGGCTGTAACAGGGTCATTTAGAAAAGGGGCGTGGCAAAATACACTAAAAAGCCTATACATCCCAAATGAAAACTCAGAACTTCACCAAAATTGATGAGCATATGTGTCAGAACATGGTGAGGAAGCATGCAGAGTTTCATGGAGATCGGACCACAGGTGGCGCTATAACTGGCAAAAAGCCTTCATTCTTATTAGGGGTTCAAGCATGAAATGCTGAAACCCTATTGTAATTGTAAGGATTCGTAAAACGCATCGTGCAGGACAAACCGTAAGGCCTAGAGACTTGAAACCTGGCCAGATGGTAGGCCTCAATTTGGGGACAACCTATCAGAGTATGACCCCGAATGGCCCATAGGTGGCGCTACAGCAACCAAAAGTTCAAAATCACTCATAACTCTTAGACCGCTTGTCCCAGGATCAAGTGTCTTATATCGTTGGAATCCTTGGCTCAAGGCGGACAAAATGGCTATCTCCGATTTGGATGTAGGCAGGGGAAATTTTCTGCTATGTCGGATTTTGTCCAAAACCTACTTTTGCGAACTAGTCCCTGGTTTTTCGCCCGATCGGAACCAAACCAGTCTAGGACAATTCTCTGGACTCTCTAGATCAATAATTATCGAAAAAAAGTTGAACTTTTGCATTTGGGTGGCTGTAACAGGGTCATTTAGAAAAGGGGTGTGGCAAAATACACTAAAAAGCCTATACATCCCAAATGAAAACTCAGAACTTCACCAAAATTGATGAGCATATGTGTCAGAACATGGTGAGGAAGCATGCAGAGTTTCATGGAGATCGGACCACAGGTGGCGCTATAACTGGCAAAAAGCCTTCATTCTTATTAGGGGTTCAAGCATGAAATGCTGAAACCCTATTGTAATTGTAAGGATTCGTAAAACGCATCGTGCAGGACAAACCGTAAGGCCTAGAGACTTGAAACCTGGCCAGATGGTAGGCCTCAATTTGGGGACAACCTATCAGAGTATGACCCCGAATGGCCCATAGGTGGCGCTACAGCAACCAAAAGTTCAAAATCACTCATAACTCTTAGACCGCTTGTCCCAGGATCAAGTGTCTTATATCGTTGGAATCCTTGGCTCAAGGCGGACAAAATGGCTATCTCCGATTTGGATGTAGGCAGGGGAAATTTTCTGCTATGTCGGATTTTGTCCAAAACCTACTTTTGCGAACTAGTCCCTGGTTTTTCGCCCGATCGGAACCAAACCAGTCTAGGACAATTCTCTGGACTCTCTAGATCAATAATTATCGAAAAAAAGTTGAACTTTTGCATTTGGGTGGCTGTAACAGGGTCATTTAGAAAAGGGGCGTGGCAAAATACACTAAAAAGCCTATACATCCCAAATGAAAACTCAGAACTTCACCAAAATTGATGAGCATATGTGTCAGAACATGGTGAGGAAGCATGCAGAGTTTCATGGAGATCGGACCACAGGTGGCGCTATAACTGGCAAAAAGCCTTCATTCTTATTAGGGGTTCAAGCATGAAATGCTGAAACCCTATTGTAATTGTAAGGATTCGTAAAACGCATCGTGCAGACCAAACCGTAAGAGCTGGAACCTTGAAACTTGGCCAAATGGTAGTCCTCAATTTGGGGAGAACCTATCAAAGTATGACTCAGATTGGCCCATAGGTGGCGCTATAGCAACCAAAAGCGCGAAACTGCTCATAACTCCTAGAACGTATGTCCTAGACTCAAGTGTCCTATATCATTGGAAAGCTGGACGCCTGAAGGTCAAAACGTATATCTCCGATTTTATTTCAGGTATGCAAATTTTTCCGCCATTTTGAATTTTGTCAAAAACCTACTTTTGCGAACTAGTCCCTGGTTTTTCGCCCGATCGGAACCAAACCAGTGCAGAAATGTTCTTTGGAGTCTGAAGATCAATAATTATCGAAAAAAAGTCGAAATTTCGATTCCTGGTCGCTAGGGGGTGATAAATTAATGTTGTGGGAGGAGCCTATTTTACTAAAATGGCTATAACTCAAAAAGGAAATGAGATATCTTCACCAAACTTGGTGCACATGTGTATGAGTTCAATCTGGGGTCATAGTAAAAAAATTGCGACGATTGATCACTAGGTGGCGCTATAACATGAAAAAAACATGAAAAGGGCTATGACCACGTGACCGTTTGTCCGATTGACTTGAAAATTGGTATGCAGTGTCTTGGTCCAAGGTGCCATGTATGTCTATGAGGACATTGGCGTATCTCGAAAAACATGGCCGCCATCGACCAATGAAATTTGAGCACCTATTAGACAAGGCTAACGGAGGCCGATCGGAACGAAACTCGATGGGCATGTTCGACTCATGGCCCTAGAGGTCTGTAAGAGTTTTGAACGAAATCGGCCACTAGTTGGCGCTAACGAGTTTTATGGGTCTGTAATCACGTGGTGTTACACTTATCGTCACAAAATGCATATCATCTGATAGAACTGCTCATGCTGAACAACTTTGCCTCAAGAACTAATGCTGTCAATTAAACCGTTTATTAAATATTTGTAATTATGTTAAAAACCTACTTTTGCGAACTAGTCCTAGGTTTTTTGCCCGATCGAAACCAGACCAGTCTAGGACAATTCTCTGGACACTCTAGATCAATAATTATCAAAAAAAAGTTGAACTTTTGCATGTAGATGGCTGTAAGAGGGTCATTTAGAAAAGGGGCCTGGCAAAAAACACTAAAAAGCCTATAAATCCTAAATGAAAACTCAGAACTTCACAAAAATTGGTGAGCATATGTGACATAACATCATTAACAAGCATGCCAATTTTTATGAAGATCGGACGATAGGTGGCGCTATAACTGCTAAAAAGCTTTAAAACCATATATTTCCTATTGTATTTCCTGTAAATGGTCTTTTCCATCTATTATGTTAGTAGTTACATGCTTGCTAAATAAAAGTTAATCACTTTTGATGCTTTTGTGTTTAAAGGCCTTAACTGCTTGAACCCCGATAAATGCTGCTTGCAGCTTTAATTATTAGGGGTTCAAGCACGAAGTGCTGAAACCCTATTGTAATTGTGCTGATTTTTAGGGGTTCAAGCACGAAGTGCTGAAACCCTATTGTAATTGTACTGATTTTTATTATTATTATTATTATTATTATTATTATTTTTCTTCTGCCGTAAAACGCATCGTGCAGCCCAAACCGTAAGAGCTGGAGCTTTGAAACTTTGCCAGATGGTAGTACAAAAATCGAGGAGAGGTTATCAAATTATGACCCCGATTGGCCCATAGGTGGCGCTATAGCAACCAAAAGCGCGAAACTGCTCATAACTCCTAGACCGTAAGTCATAGACTCAAGTGTCTTATATCATTGGAAAGCTGGACGCCTGACGAACAAAACGTATATCTCCGATTTTATTTCCGCCATGATAGATTTTCCGCCATTTTGAATTTTATCGAAAACCTACTTTTGCGAACTAGTCCCTGGTTTTTCGCCCGATCGGAACCAAACCAGTGCAGAAATGTTCTCTGGAGTCTGAAGATCAATAATTATCGAAAAAAAGTTGAAATTTCGATTCACGGTCGCTAGGGGGTGCAAAATTAACGTTGTGGGAGGAGCCTATTTTACTAAAATGGCTATAACTCAAGAAGTAATTCAGTAAACTTCACCAAACTTGGTACACATGTGTAGGAGGTCAATCTGAGGTCACAGTAAAAAAATTGCGTCGATTGGCCACATGGTGGCGCTATAAAACAAAAAAAACATATAGACACCTGACCGTTAGTCCGATTGACTTGAAATTTGGTATGCAGTGTCTTGGCCCAAGGGGCCATGTATGTCTAAAAGGATATTGGCGTATCTCGAAAAACATGGCCGCCATTGGCCAATGAGGTTTGAGCACCTATTAAACAAGGTTAACGAAGTCCGATCGGAACGAAACTTGGTGGGCATGTTCGGCTCAAGCCCCTAGAGGTCTATAAGAGTTTTGAAAGAAATCGGCCACTAGTTGGCGCTAACGAGTTTTATGGCTCTGTAATCACGTGGTGTTACACTTATCGTCACAAAATGCATATCATCTGATAGATCTGCTCATGCTAAACAACTTTGCCTCAAGAACTAATGCTGTCAATTAAACCGTTTATTAAATATTCGTAATTATGTTAAAAACCTACTTTTGCAAACTAGTCCTAGGTTTTTCGCCCGATCGAAACCAGACCAGTCTAGGACAATTCTCTGGACACTCTAGATCAATAATTATCAAAAAAAAGTTGAACTTTTGCATGTAGATGGCTGTAATCGGGTCATTTAGAAAAGGGGCGTGGCAAAAAACACTAAAAAGCCTATAAAGCCTAAATGAAAACTCAGAACTTCACAAAAATTGGTGAGCATATGTGACATAAAATCATTAACAAGCATGCCAATTTTTATGGAGATCGGACGATAGGTGGCGCTATAACTGCTAAAAAGCTTTAAAACCATATATTTCCTATGGTATTTCCTGTAAATGGTCTTTTCCATCTATTATGTCAGTAGTTACATGCTTGCTAAATAAAACTTAATCACTTTTGATGCTTTTGTGCTTAAAGGCCTTAACTGCTTGAACCCCGATAAATGCTGCTTGCAGCTTTAATTAGGGGTTCAAGCACGAAGTGCTGAAACCCTATTGTAATTGCTCTGATTTTTATTATTATTATTTTCCCCTAAAACGCATCGTGCAGCCCAAACCGTAAATGCTGGAGACTTGAAACTCAGCCAAATGGTAGTCCTCAATTTGGGGAGAACCTATCAAAGTATGACCTCGATTGGCCAATAGGTGGCGCTATAGTAAGCAAAAGTATGAAATCAGCCATAACTCCTAGACGGTTTGTCATAGAATCAAGTGTCTTATATCACTGTAATCCTTGGCTCAAGACGGTCAAAACGTATATCTCCGATTTCATTTCCGCCTGGTAAAATTTTCCGCCATTTTGAATTTTGTCAAAAACCTACTTTTGCGAACTAGTCCTAGGTTTTTCGTCCGATTGGAACCAAACCAGTGCAGAAATGTTCTCTGGAGTCTGAATATCAATAATTATCGAAAAAAAGTTGAAATTTCAATTCACAGTCGCTAGGGGGCACCAAAACGTACATTGTGGGAGGAGCCTATTTTACTAAAACGGCTATAACTCGAGAAATAAATGAGGTATCTTCACCAACCTCGGTACACATGTGTAATAGTTCAATCTGGGGTCACAGTAAAAAAATCGCGACGATTGAACACTAGGTGGCGCTATAACATGAAAAAAACATAAAACAGGCTATAACCACCTGACCGTTTGTCCGATTGACTTGAAAATTGGTATGCTGTGTCTTGGTCCAAGGTGCCGTGTATGTCTATGAGGACATTGGTGTATCTCGAAAAACATGGCCGCCATCGGCCAATGAAGTTTGAGCACCTATTAGACAAGGTTAACGAAGTCCGATCAGAACGAAACTCGGTGGGCATGTTTGGCTCAAGCCCCTAGAGGTCTGTAAGAATTTTGAAAGAAATCGGCCACTAGTTGGCGCTAACGAGGTTTATGGCTCTGTAATCACGTGGTGTAACAAATTTCCTCACAAAATGCATTATCATTTGATAGACCTCCTCATCCTGAACAACTTTGCCTCAAGAACCATTGCTGTCAATCAAACAGTTCATTAAATATTCATGAATATGTCAAAAACCTACTTTCGCGAACTAGTCCCTGGTTATTCGCCCGATCGGAACCAGACCAGTCTAGAACAATTCTCTGGACTCTCTAGATCAATAATTATCAAAAAAAAGTTGAACTTTTGCATTTGGATGGCTGTAATAGGGTCATTTATAAAATGGGCGGGGCAAAATAAATATAAAAGCCTATAAATCATAAATAAAAACTCAGAACTTCACAAAAATTGGTGAACGTATGTGAAATAACATCATTAACAAGCATGCCAAATTTTATGGAGATCGGACCAAAGGTGGCGCTATAACTGTTAAAAAGCTTTAAAACCATATATTTCCTATGGTAGTCTTTTTCATCTATTATGTCAGTAGTTACATGCTTGCTAAATAAATCTTAATAACTTTTGATGCTTTTATGCTTAAAGGCCTTAAAGGCATTAATTGCTTGAACCCCGATAAATGCTGCTTGCAGCTTTAATTATTATTATTATTATTATTATTCCGCCGTAAAACGCATCGTGCAGCCCAAACCGTAAGAGCTGGAACTTTGAAACTTTGACAGATGGTAGTACAAAAATCGAGGAAAGGTTCAGAGATTATGACCCCGATTGGCCCATAGGTGGCGCTATAGCAACCAAAAGCGCGAAACTGTTCATAACTCCTAGACCGTATGTCGTAGACTCAAGTGTCTTATATCATTGGAAAGCTGGATGCCTGACGAACAAAACGTATATCTCCGATTTCATTTCCGCCATGATAGATTTTCCGCCATTTTGAATTTTGTCAAAAACCTACTTTTGCGAACTAGTCCCTGGTTTTTTGCCCGATTGGAACCAAACCAGTGCAGAAATGTTCTCTGGAGTCTGAATATCAATAATTATCGAAAAAAAAGTGGAAATTTCGATTCACGGTCGCTAAGGGGCGCCAAAACGTACGTTGTGGGAGGGGCCTATTTTACTAAAATGGCTATAACTCCCGATGTAAATGAGGTATCTTCACCAAACTTGGTACACATGTGTATGAGTTCAATCTGGGGTCACAGTAAAAAAATCGCGACGATTGGCCTCATGGTGGCGCTATAAAATGAAAAAAACATAAAACAGGCTATAACCACCTGACCGTTAGTCCGATTGACTTGAAAATTGGTATGCAGTGTCTTGGTCCAAGGTGCCATGTATGTGTATGAGGACATTGGCGTATCTCAAAAAACATGGCCGCCATCGGCCAACGAAGTTTGAGCACCTATTAGACAAGGTTAACGGAGGCCGATCGGAACGAAACTCAATGGGCATGTTCGGCTCATGGCCCTAAAGGTCTGTAAGAATTTTGAAAGAAATCGGCCACTAGTTGGCGCTAACGAGTTTTATGGCTCTGTAATCACGTGGTGTTACAAATATCCACACAATATGCATATCATTTGATAGATCTCCTCATCCTGAACAACTTTGCCTCAAGAACCATTGCTGTCAATCAAACTGTTCATTAATTATTCATTAATATGTTAAAAACCTACTTTTGCGAACTAGTCCTAGGTTTTTTGCCCGATTGGAACCAGACCAGTCTAGGACAATTCTCTGGACTCTCTAGATCAATAATTATCAAAAAAAAGTTGAACTTTTGCATTTGGATGGCTGTAATAGGGTAATTTATAAAATGGGCGTGTCAAAATACATTAAAAAGCCTATAAATCCTAAATAAAAACTCAGAACTTCACAAAAATTGGTCAGCATATGTGACATAACATCATTAACAAGCATGAAAAATTCTATGGAGATCGGACGATAGGTGGCGCTATAACTGTTAAAAAGCTTTAAAATCATATATTTCCTATGGTAAACTGCCTGTATTGGCTGTAAATGGTCTTTTCCATCTCTGATCATATAATTTTCACATCATAATGTTCAAAACTAGTGCAATACAATTCTCTGGACTCACTAGATCAATAATTGTCAGAAAAAGTTGAACTACTTCATTTGGATAGCTATAATAGGTTCACTTCAAAATCTGGCCTTTACCAAGTGTCCCCGAAAGCCTATATCTCTTTAATCAATGCTCAGACCTTCTTAAAAACAAGTCAGAACGTGTGAAATATCACCCTGAACAAGCATGAAAATTTTCAGACAGATCGGACAAAATTTGCCTCTATAACAGTTAAAAAGGTGAAAATGATATGAATTAATGGCATGTTAAGCCAATAAGTGGTATTTTACTGCCCCCTGCTGTTTAAAATAGTCATTTTCTCATATTGGTATTGGTATCAGCCATGGTAAATCATGATAAATGATGGTGTGTGTGTGTGTGTGTGTGTGTGTGTGTGTGTGTGTGTGTGTGTGTGTGTGTGTGTGTGTGTGTGTGTGGTACAAATATAACAAAGGTTTTATTTTCCAACATGAAAACAAACATAACAGAGTGCTAGTGCACAAACAATAACCGACAATGATAATGGATGAGAGGGGAACTTAAATACACAGATCAAGACAAGGACAACAGGTGACGGTTATGATGATGAGGAGCAGGTGATGATGAGGAGGGTGATGAGGAGCAGGTGCAGGTGATGACGACAGATGGTGAATGTGATGAAGACAGAAGGTGAATGTGATGAAGGTGAATGTGACACCAATATCACTGAAACATTTGTGTGTGTGTGTGTGTGTGTGTGTGTGTGTGTGTGTAGCATTATTGTGTGTAGCATATGTATGTATGTAGCAAGTATGCATTATTGAGTTAACATGGAAACACTGGTTTGCTTTAGTGCAGAAAACTGGTAAAAATCATGAGGTTTAAAGTGAAAGTGAGCCAATAAGTGGTCTTCTACTGCCCTCTGCTGGCCATTCTACTTATTAATTAAATTTTTCCACATGTGCTTGCATTTATACTTGAATACACACTAAAAATCACTTATATAGCAATAACTATTATAACACAATCATATTTTGTCAGTGTTAATCACTTTATTTGCACTGACACTTCAAATAATTGCTAGTAATGTGGTAAATCATGGTAAATCATGGTTAACTATGCTGTGTGTGTGTGTGTGTGTGTGTGTGTGTGTGTGTGTGTGTGTGTGTGTGTGTGTGTGTGTGTGTGTGTGTGTAAGCATGCATTGAGTTAACATGGAAAAACTGGTTTGCTTTAGTGCAGAAAACTGGTTTAAAGTGAAAGTGAGCCAATAAGTGGTCTTCTAGTGCCCTCTGCTGGCCATTCTACTTAATAATGAAATATTTTACATGTGCTTTTGCATTCATACTTGGACACACACAAAAAATCACGTATATAACTAACTATTATAACACAATAATATTTTGTCAGTGTTCATCACCTCATTTGCACTGACACTTCACATAATTGCTAGTAATGTGGTTAATCATGCTAGAAACATTGTAAATCATAGTAAATAATACTGAAATGAGGTGTATCAAGGTAAATCATGCTAGAATCCTAATAAATCATTCTGGAACATGGTATATGATAGTAAATCATGCTAGAATCATATTAAATAATTCTAGAATGTGGCAAATCGTTGTGGGAGGAGCCTATTTACTCAAATGGCTATAACTCAAGAAGTAAATGAGATATCTTCACCAAACTCAGTACACATGTGTATGGGTTCAATTTGAGGTCACAGTAAACAATTTTATGGAGATCGGACCATAGGTGGCGCTATAACTGTTAAAAAGCTTTAAAACCATATATATCCCATGGCAAATTGCCTGTATTGGCTGTAAATGGTCTTTTCCATCTATATTGTTAGTGGTTAAATGCTTGCTAAATAAATCTTAATAACTTTTGATGCTTTTGTGCTTAAATGCCTTAAAGGCCTTAACTGCTTGAACCCCGATAAATGCTGCTTGCAGCTTTAATTATTATTATTCTTCCCTAAAACGCATCGTGCAGCCAAAACCGTAAGGCCTAGAGACGTGATACTTGGTCAAATGGTAGTAGTATTGCTCGCTACTCAGATACACGGACTTAGCCAAATCGGCCCATAGGTGGCGCTACAGCAACCAAAAGCGCGAAACTGCTCAGAACTCCTAGACTGTATGTCGTAGACTCAAGTGTCTTATATCATTGGGAAGCTGGATGCCTGACGAACAAAACGTATATCTCCGATTTCATTTCCGCCATGATAGATTTTCCGCCATTTTGAATTTTGCCAAAAACCTACTTTTGCGAACTAGTCCTAGGTTTTTCGCCCGATCGGAACCAAACCAGTACAGAAATGTTCTCTGGAGTCTGAATATCAATAATTATCGAAAAAAAGTTGAAATTTCGATTCACGGACGCTAAGGGGCGCCAAAACGTACGTTGTGGGAGGGGCCTATTTTACTAAAATGGCTATAACTCCAGAAGTAAATGAGGTATCTTCACCAAACTCGGTACACATGTGTAAGAGGTCAATCTGAGGTCACAGTAAAAAAATCGCGGCGATTGGCCACATGGTGGCGCTATAACTTGAAAAAAACATAAAACAGGCTTTAACCACCTGACCGTTAGTCCGATTGACTTGAAAATTGGTATGCAGTGTCTTGGCCCAAGGTGTCATGTATGTCTATGAGGACATTGGTGTATCTCAAAAAACATGGCCGCCATCGGCCAATGAAGTTTGAGCACCTATTAGACAAGGTTAACGGAGGCCGATCGGAACGAAACTCGATGGGCATGTTCAACTCATAGCCCTAGAGGTCTGTAAGAATTTTGAAAGAAATCGGCCACTAGTTGGCGCTAACGAGTTTTACGGCTCTGTAATCACGTGGTGTTACACTTATTGTCACAAAATGCATATCATTTGATAGATCTGCTCATGCTGAACAACATTGCCTCAAGAACCATAGCTGTCAATCAAATCGTTCATTAATTATTCGCGAATATGTTAAAAACCTACTTTTGCGAACTAGTCCCTGGTTTTTCGCCCGATCGGAACCAGACCAGTCTAGGACAATTCTCTGGACTCTCTAGATCAATAATTATCGAAAAAAAGTTGAACTTTTGAATTTTTCGTATGGCTATAATTGGGTCATAAAGAAAATGGGCGTGGCAAAATGCACTCAAAAGCTTATAAATCCTAAACGAAAACTCAGAACTTCACGAAAATTGGTGAGCATATGTGCCATAATATTCTAAACAAGCATGCCAAATTTCATGTTGATCGGACCATAGGTGGCGCTATAACTGTTAAAAAGGTTTGAAAACCATATATTTCCTATGGTAAATTGCCTGTATTGGCTGTAAATGGACTTTTCCATCTATTATTTCAGTGGTTAAAAGCTTTCTAAATAAAACTTAATGTCTTAAATGCTTATGTGCTTAAAGGCCTTAAATGCTTGAACCCCGATAAATGCTGCTTGCAGCTTTAATTGTAATGGTTATTGATCAATGTTTAAATATGTAAACAAAAGCCTAAATTAAAATCTCACCTTATAAAGTGGACGTGTCTCTTCAGAAGACTTGAATTAAACTTTTCCATTCAAATAGATTACTGTTACAATGAGTGTTGTGCTTTTCAATGCTTGAAAATAATGGTTGCCTTGACAAAATGGATGGACAAAAATGTAGATATTAAAATATTTAGTATGTAGTAGTTTTCCCGATGGTATTAAAAATTATAGGCTAGGCCTACTGAATATTGACATATTTCAAGGTGTCATATTGAAGTTAGAAATTCCAGTATCCACTAATTAATGTCCTTCGACAATAAGGTAAAAATGTGTTAAAAGTAGCTATTTTCTACATAAATTTATGATTTGGTTGTATATTTTACTGGTAATGCATTAACTATCGCCAGCTAAAAAGTAATTAGTAACTAGTACTCTGAGTAGTTTTTGAGAAGAGTAATTTGTACTTTTACTTAATTACTTTTTTGACACAGTACTTTTACTTGTAATTGAGTATTATTTCAGCAATGTAACGGTACTTGTACTTGAGTACAAATTTTCAGTACTCTTTCCACCTCTGAGTAAATTACACAAAACATTTAGACAATATAGCTCTTTTTTTAAGCAACACAAAAACTGCGTTTGTTAGTATAAGAACGCTGGCAATTTCGATGACGTCAATGGCATGGTGGGACCTGCGAAGGTATATAGGCAGCTGCAGGTCCTATATACAGACGAAAATGAGTTATTTTAATGTCATGGGTATCTGACTACCACCACATGCCCGGCCCGACACATTAACTGTAATTATGAACCTGAGCCCGATTTAAACCCGACCATTTTTTAATACGTGGGCCGTTATAACCGGGGCGGCGCCAGAGAATTTTTTAACGCAGGTGCTGAGGGGGTGCTAGATATATAATATATAAATAGTATTAATAAATGAGCAAACATAGGCCACTTAATATTTAATATTCAATTATTTTAATTATCACAATTAAAGTATTAATTGTATTCAATTGAACAAGCACAACATTCAGCATTCAATCAAATATTCTTATAGATTTATTATTATTAATAATGATAATTAATAATTAATTATTTCAACATAATATCTCGTTATTTCGTAATATGTACATAATATGTGTGCGTGCAACAAGCAAGATGTGCATTTGTAAATCCGGTGACGCGCATGCATTGATTTTTATTAATAAACAGTGTCGGCTGCAAAGATGAAGTTGACGATCGCCATATCCGTAGTGAACGCGCAGAGAGAAATGCACATCATGGATTACATAATCAGAGAGTAGCCTATTTCTTTTCGTTTTGAATTGTTTCGTTTACAACGAAGCATGCAAGTGACCGCGCGGGCGCCTCCATGATTATAATTTCTGCTATATGTGCTTCTTATTTATTAAATACAGGTAATTGGTTGATGAAAAAATATTTAAATTAAGATACAATTTATATAAAACGAAATTCACTTTAAAGAAAGGCTTTCTACAAAACAAAACTTAATTAAGTGGTCAAAATCATGTCTGACCCGCTCCATATCTCTCGATATATTGCGCATATATCTTACTCATGCTGTTAACTTTTTTATATTCAACATAGATGAAAAAAAAAAAAATTGCCTTGGGCCCCGAGCTACCTAGGGGCCCCCAAAATGCCCTATTAACTTATGCTTAAGTTTTTATATATATATATATATATATATATATATATTTCTAAAACTCCATTTGCGAAAAATGGCATCAAATCATTAGTGTTGCAGACAGGAGGGGGCCCCCGCCTCACTACATTGGACTATTCCATTATCTCACTTACTGCGCATCTGCGAAAGTGACAAGGCTGTGCCAAAAAACTGACGGAGAAAAAGAAGTGATTGACAGACAGAGTGTACAGAGTAGTAGACAGAGTAAAAATGAAGCGAAGCTAGCTACCCAAGCGGTGCTGAAAAAAAAATGAGGAAGCGGGAAGAAAGCAAAAAGTCTGTAAAGGTGCGCGGCGCGAAAGATAAACAACACTCAAATACACAAACAGAGCAAGACGAGTCTAAACGCGAAAATTTAAAGTTTTGAAGTTACCCAAGCAGCTCAAATAAAAGAAAAAAGTGAAAAGACGCTGATAAGTATTTGGGAACGCTGCCAAAGATGACAAACTTTTTTACGGCTACTGTTGGGGATACAGATCAGGAACAACAACGTCCAACGCACAGAAAAATCGTGACGCAAAGAGGACACGGAGATCGACAGACAAAACTGAGCAGTTTACTTATGAATCATGATATTTAAAAAAATCTCAGCTCTCAGATTGTCACGGATACATCAGCGTCAGCGCCAGCTCCCTACACTCCGCCCACCCGATCAGCATCCCCGGAATACTAATCACCTGCACCTGTCTTCACCACCTGTCATCAATCCCCTGCCACTTCCCGCACTCCTTATAATCACCTCCAGTTCCCTCAGTCCCTTGTCAGGTCTCGTTGAAACCTACTCAACATTCTGACTCTCTCATGCAAACTCAAATACGCTACTTACCTTCTTCAGCTACTTACCTGCCGTCAGCCTGTTCTCCGGATCCTCCGTCTGCTTCAGCTTTCCCGCTCCCGATCGTCAAACCTCATCCAGTCATCTACAACCTGAAACAGATAAGAGACTTTGTCAGATCCACCGCATCCATAAACTATGCTAGAATATTTCACTACTCATCAAACTCACCTGCCGTGACTGTGCTTTGTGTCAATAAACACCCTTGCAACTTACCTGTCTGTTCTGTGCTGATTTGTGACAGAAGACCTGACCAACATGCACGAACCAACAGATCACGGCGAAGAGGAAATCCCCATTCAGAACGCCGGTGTTTCTCAAGCCATTCCATTTTCATCCGTCATTCATTCTTCTTCATCTGCCTCTGTCAGTCCCATGGCCCGGCCAGCGCCCTTCTCAGGCGAGGAGGGGGAGTGCAGCGGATTTTTACTTCAATTCGAGCTGTACATGGAAATGAATGCTTCTCAATTTCCCACCGAGAGAGCGAAGATCGCTTTTCTCATCTCTCTCCTCACAGGACGCGCTCTGCTTTGGGCACGGGCACTTTGGGATGCAAAAGGTAGTGTAACTCAAACTCTCGATAATTTCATCAGCCATTTCCGGGAAGTGTTTTCTCCAGTTTCCAATGCTCTAACCATCCATGATCAGTTGTTCCGTTTAAGACAGGGCCAATCCTCTGTTTCCTCGTATGCACTGCAATTTCGCACACTGGCAGCTTCCAGTGGATGGAATGAACCGGCTCTCATTACCGCTTACCGTCAAGGATTAGAGCCCGAGATTCGTTTACAGCTAACCATTCATGATGACATCATTGGGTTCGAAAATCTCATTCAGCGTTCCATCCGGGTGGATCAACGACGCACCGCATGTCAGCTCGATATCCCTGCACTGCCTCCTCCTCGACCTGCTACTACAGCCAGCCCTTCAGCACCAGAATCCATGGATATCAGCTCTACACATCTATCATCTGTTGAACGTAAGCGTCGTATGGACAATAACCTATGTCTATATTGTGGATCCGCTGGTCATCTGCTCCTCACCTGTCCAGTACGTCCCCCACGACCGGCGGTGAGTACAGTACGAATACATTCGCCCATTTCTCAAATGAAATATACTACTGTCCAGATCTCTTACCTCAAACGATCTCTTTCAGCGCAAGCTTTAATTGACTCTGGGTCCGCTGGAAATTTTATCTCTCTCTCCACTCTTCAAAAACTTCAAACCCGCAGACGATCCATTCCACAAACTCTTCAGGTCCAATCCATCCTCGGGAAACTGCTCGGTCGTGGGAAGATCAGCCACAGCAGTCCAACCATCACTATGAAAATCGGTTGTCTTCATCAAGAGGATTTGTCATTTCTGGTGCTGGAGGGCTCTACGGCAGAGATCATCCTGGGACGCCCGTGGCTGGAACTACATTCCCCGAACATCTGCTGGACTACGGGAGAGGTCTGCCAATGGGGAATCCGCTGCTTTTCCCACTGTCTGACTCAAGTCAAGAAACCTCGTCACTCATCTTCTTCTTCCACTCGGGAAATTCCCATGTGTTCGACCTCCATCGAAAGTCCAGCCACTGATCAACACCATGAAATCCCTGCCGTCTACCGGGCGTTCCAGGATGTCTTCGATAAGCAACTTGCCACCAAGCTTCCACCACACCGGCCATGGGACTGCGCGATCGACCTGCTGCCTGGGGCGGTTCTGCCGCGTGGTAAGATCTATCCACTGTCCATCCCGGAACAGAAGGCCATGGAGGAGTATATTGAGGAGGCTCTACGTCAAGATTACATCCGGCCATCCACGTCCCCTGCCGCTTCCAGTTTCTTTTTTGTAGGCAAGAAGGACGGAGGCTTGCGCCCCTGTATTGACTACCGGATCCTCAATAACTCCACAGTCAAGTATCGGTATCCCCTTCCTCTGGTTCCAGCAGCTCTGGAACAACTCCGTGGTGCTCAGATCTTCACGAAACTGGACCTTCGCAGTGCCTACAATTTGATAAGGATCAGAAAGGGAGACGAGTGGAAGACTGGGTTCATCACCCCTGCAGGCCACTATGAATATAGGGTCATGCCCTTCGGGTTGTCCAACGCTCCCGCAGTATTCCAGGGGTTTATGAACGAAATCTTCAGAGACTTCCTGCATCAATTCGTCATCATCTATATAGACGATATTCTCATCTACTCCGCCAACCTGTCAGAACATCACCGCCATGTCCAGTCTGTCCTTCATCGTCTGCGCAAACACCACTTGTATCTGAAATTGGAGAAATGTGAGTTTCATCAAAGTTCTATCCATTTCCTGGGGTATGTGATTACTCCTCATGGGATCACCATGGACCAGAGGAAGGTGGATGCCGTCACCAACTGGCCACAACCCTCCAACTTGAAAGATCTTCAGCGTTTCCTGGGGTTTGCTAACTTCTACCGCAGATTCATAAAAGGTTACAGTCAAATCAGTGCACCCATCACCTCTCTTCTGAAAAAAGGGGCCAAGTCTCTGTCCTGGACCACCGAAGCCCTACTAGCCTTCGAGAAGCTGAAACACTCCTTCAGTTCCGCTCCCACTCTCGTCCATCCCAACCCAGATCTACCATTTCTCGTCGAGGTGGATGCATCAAGCACCGGGGTGGGAGCGGTTCTGTCGCAGCGGCAGGGGGAGCCTCCTCGACTCCATCCATGTGCCTTCTTCTCCAAGAAGATGTCCCCGGCGGAGCAGAATTATGACATCGGCAACCGGGAACTGCTGGCAATCAAGCTAGCACTTGAAGAGTGGAGACACTGGCTGAAGGGAGCACAACACCCCTTTGAAGTCATCACAGATCACCGCAACCTGGAATACCTCCGTGAAGCCAAAAGACTCAACACTCGTCAAGCCCGCTGGTCATTGTTCTTCACCCGTTTCAACTTCAAAGTAACCTATCGCCCAGGGGACAAGAATGTCAAGGCTGATTCTCTTTCTCGTCTGCATCAACCTGATATCGTCAGTTCTACTCCAGAATCCATACTCCCTCCAGCCATGATTGTCAGTCCCATCCAGTGGAGCTTAGACGATCACATTACTGATGCTACCCGTACTGAACCTGCTCCGCCGGGAGGTCCTGAGGGACGGACTTACGTACCCACTCGCCTGCGTCTGTCCCTCATGGACTCCATCCATACATCTCCGGGCTCTGGACACCCAGGCAGCCAACAGACCCTCTCGCTTGTGCAACAACGGTACTGGTGGCCCAATATGACCCAGGATATCTCCCGATTCGTGAAGAGCTGCTCAGTCTGTGCCATGGCCAAGGTCCCTCGACGTCTTCCAGAAGGTAAACTGGTGCCTCTTCCAGTACCCACCAGGCCTTGGTCACATCTAGGGGTAGATTTCATCACGGACCTTCCTTCTTCTGACTCTCACACCTGTGTCCTTGTTGTCGTCGATCGGTTTTCGAAAGCCTGCAAATTGATTCCTCTGCCCGGTCTGCCTACTGCCTTTGAAACGGCTGAGGCTCTCTTCACTCAGATATTTCGACACTTCAGAATACCAGAAGACATCGTATCTGACCGGGGTCCACAATTCATCTCCAGAGTATGGAAAGCCTTCTTCAATCTTCTGGGAGTCTCAGTCAGCCTAACGTCTGGATATCACCCCCAGTCCAACGGCCAGACTGAGCGTAAGATACAAGAAATCGGGAGATACCTGCGGTCATATTGCCATGATCACCAAGACTGCTGGAGCAGGTATCTACCCTGGGCCGAGTATGCACAAAACTCCCTTCAACAGTCCACCACTGGTCTCACGCCTTTCCAGTGCATACTCGGCTTCCAGCCGCCTCTGTTTCCCTGGTCAGGTGAGCCTTCCGATGTTCCAGCAGTCCATCATTGGTTCCAGGAAAGCGAGAGGGTCTGGGACTCAGCACACGTCCATCTGCAAAGGGCTGTTCGGAGACACAAGAGCCAGGCCGATGCAAGAAGATCAGCTACCCCATTATACCAACCTGGGCAAAAGGTCTGGCTCTCAACCAGGGATATCCGTCTCCGACAGCCCTGTCGCAAGCTGAGTCCCAAGTACATAGGTCCGTTCGCGATACAGAGGCAGATCAATGATGTCACCTACCGGTTATCACTACCTCCTCACTACCGCATCTCACCTTCATTCCATGTCTCCCTGTTAAAGCCATACACTGATCCTCTTCTTCCTCCTTCCACAGAGTCTGGCGCTGATGTGGTACCTCCTCCTCCAGTAGATCCCGAAGTCGACAACATCTACCGGGTCCAGGACATTCTCGACTCCCGACGACGGGGCGGTCAACTGGAGTATCTCGTGGACTGGGAAGGTTTTGGTCCTGAGAAGAGATGCTGGGTTCACCGTGATGACATCCTCGATCCCACACTCTTACAGGACTTTCACTCTGCTAATCCCAATCGTCCGGCGCCGAGAGGTCGTGGTCGTCCCCGTCGTCGGTCTTCTCTGCCCTCAGGAGCTGGCCGTGGAGGAGGGGGTACTGTCACGGATACATCAGCGTCAGCGCCAGCTCCCTACACTCCGCCCACCCGATCAGCATCCCCGGAATACTAATCACCTGCACCTGTCTTCACCACCTGTCATCAATCCCCTGCCACTTCCCGCACTCCTTATAATCACCTCCAGTTCCCTCAGTCCCTTGTCAGGTCTCGTTGAAACCTACTCAACATTCTGACTCTCTCATGCAAACTCAAATACGCTACTTACCTTCTTCAGCTACTTACCTGCCGTCAGCCTGTTCTCCGGATCCTCCGTCTGCTTCAGCTTTCCCGCTCCCGATCGTCAAACCTCATCCAGTCATCTACAACCTGAAACAGATAAGAGACTTTGTCAGATCCACCGCATCCATAAACTATGCTAGAATATTTCACTACTCATCAAACTCACCTGCCGTGACTGTGCTTTGTGTCAATAAACACCCTTGCAACTTACCTGTCTGTTCTGTGCTGATTTGTGACACAGATTCTGTCAATTCTATTACGAAATTCAAACAATAAATACAGTTTTGCCGTTTTAATGTGACGTAACAGATTCCTATAGCGGCACGTGAACTGATCATCTCTAGCTAATAGTAAATAAACACGAATTAACAATGTTGAAAGATACAGTATAACTTACCGAAATGTATATTCCTCATTCATATATCAATCAATAAGTGTTTTTCAACCGCGGAAAGAGGTAAAACAGCTGGAGAACAATCGTCACATAACATTTACCTCAGGAAAGCCATTTAATTGGCTAGAAAAAAAAGAGCTATAGAGAGTATTTGGCTAAATATGTGCACTATATTACTTATTTTAACCAGCTAATAGGGCTTCTTTTTTTTCTTGAGAAAAAGTAACGCCTATCTTGTGAAACGTTACCTAATATTTATCCAAATGAGTCAACATTGAATCAAATCGCAAGAATTGAATCGAAATGGTGAAATTTGTCAAGCAAAAAAAAAACAAAAAAACATAGCTTACCAGAAATTGTACCATGTAAACATTGTAACATGTTTCTGTTTAGGAGTAAAGAAGTGTATGCAGGGTTTAAAGGGGACGTTTTTTTCTCCTCTCTAACCTTTACTTCCCTGTAGATTAGCTTTACCTGCCTATCCACCATTCAGTCGGTACATATTTTTTTCGTTCTCTTTTAAAGATTGGATGGGGAGGGGCCCATAGCCTACCTACCTTCGCCTTGGGCCCCCGATTGCTAAATCCGCCACTGGAAGCAACGTAAAAAAAAAAGAAAAAAAAAAGAAAGAAAAGTGAACTCCCTCTGTATCAACAATGTGCCCTGAGACGATGAACATCAGCTAGCTTCAGGGTGAGTAGAGAGGGACATTGGAATCTGTTTACAGACCTGCTGTGGTTTAATTAGCAGCTAATAAACGCATTATTATCGATCTGTGATATCGTCGGAGACGAGTCATGATTTATACAGTTTATATGGTCGGAGTGGTGGCTAGCTTGTGGAGTTTGACTAAAGTGCTTCCAACGTGTTTAGCTGCTAGCTCTTTCCCTAGGTTAGATCGTTTGGTATCTAGCTTGGTTTTGTGACTCAATTTCAATTAATGAGTGTCTCAGTTTTGTTGAACGCTATGAAGCCATATGTGCGTGTAAGTGAATATGTACATGTTTTGTGTATGTGAGCCCTCTGCTTAGCTTGCTATAACTTGCTATCATGATAACAGTTAACATACTTCTCTGTCCTCTGCCTGACGTGAGCGTTTCAGCGCCCTGTCTCTGCGGTAACATAGATAGCATCGGTGGTGTTAGAAGGCTACTTGCCATTGGTCTATCGGTCTGCCCTGTATAGCCTGAAAAGTTTAACATTGACGGAATGGCCTCAGGTTTAGCCTAACCATCACCAGTGAACCTGTTGTATTGAAAGTACAACTCTCTAAATAGTCTGTCGCTAAAAAAAATGCTCACTACAGAGTACAGACTCGAAATCCAGGGGCTCATGCTATGGCTGTTCTGCTAGTGTTGGTTAGCAACGGAGTAGCTTACCATGCCAGTGACATAGCCGAATGTTGAAATCCAACATGGCGGCGCCCGTGTAACAACAACAACATTTTCAACATACCATTTTATCCCTTTTAACAAATTCTGCCACTTTAATAATTGTACCAATGAGAATAAATAAAATACATCTGTTATATCACCTTTACTCAAAATTCCAGTTCAGTTCATCTTTAAGGCGAGACACGCCAGGCAAAAACATCGTTTTTTTTTCACTGGTCAATTTTGAGATTTTGGGATATTTGTCTTCAATAACATGTCTTCTTTCAGACTTGTGGTGAAAAAAAAGTCTGAAATACACATTTAGGTCTTTATTTTACTACACTTTGTCTGTTTGCGTCTGTAGATTTCTCATAAATTCACCAAAAGTTGGCGTTCTTAATCAACATGCTGCTCCGCGATCTCTGCTGGCACCCAGTCATCACATACACTGCTGGAAAGCTCTCTCTCATCTGTACAATGCTGTCGGATCCAAATATGGTCATTTCCTTTTTATCAGCAACCAATCGTGAAAGTAAAAGAGGGGATTTAACTCTAAATGCGCAATCTCATTGGCTGAAGCCAATTTCTGACAACGTGATTCGTTCAGAATCGTCACATGGTATGCTTTGACGCTTCCTTGTTTGGTTTAGCTTTCCGCGGGATCTTTTGAGTGAATGAATGACAATGACTTCGCGTAAATCATCGAAAAGAGTACAGCAGTTGTCACTTGCAAGGGGGAAAAGGAAAATTAGTGATGGATTACCCGGTGAAATGCCCTCGGGAAGCACATCTGAACGTAAGCTGTCAATGGGAAACCAGGGTGGTTTAGATATAAGCCAATCTATAAATAAAGCGCACTCTACACAACAGTGGCTGCTTGTTCATGTTGCGCGACTGAATGAGCTGATTGGTGATTTAACTTGTCCGAATTGTGGTATGTCAGGGCTAAAAATTAATATAGATCCACAGAATCAAGGGTTCTGTAGCAGTTTATTGCTCGAGTGCTGTCTGTGTAAAGATGACAATTACCGCAGGAGTGTGTACACGTCTACGCGACTTCGCGATGAGTCCAGAAACGATGTCGCATTTGATGTGAATGTGCGAATGGTCCTCTTGGCACACGAGTTGGGATTGGGATATGCAGCACTCAGAAAAATCAGCAAGGTGTTGGGGCTCCCTGGCCTTTACCTTAAAACGTATCAGAGGCACGGCAAGAGAGTGACAGGTAGGCTATGGAAACAGGTAGCCTATCCCAAAAATTGAAGCAGTCTGTAGAATTTCTAATGTCAGAAATAGCCCAATACGTGTGGCTGTTACCACCTTGTAACATATTATAATATTACTGTAACAATATTTGTTTTGTATGGATGAAATATTTATTTATAAGATTTATAAGAAAAATAAAAATGTATAATAAAGTGCCATCTCATTCATTATGTTGTGTTGCGGTGGTCAGTTTTACTTTTACAGTACAGATTTCTGTGTGCTGTATCTATAAAAACAGAACAGTTATTGATAACCAAACAGTTATTGATACAATACACATTTCATTTTAGCGGCAGGAATTGAGAGAGGTATTGAGTCACTTCACAGGACCAGGGAGCAGGTCAGGCAGGCCTATGCAGATATTGATGCAGATATGGCAGAGTTGCTGAGAGAGGATGCAGATGCAGTTATAAATATCAGTGTGTCTTTTGATGGCACTTGGCAGAAAAGAGGGTTCACATCACACTATGGGATCGGGGTGTGCATCGATATTTTTACGGGACTGGTGATTGACTTTGAGGTTCTATCCTCCTATTGCCATGCTTGTGCCCTTAAAGAAGCTGCCAGGCATGAGGGAAAGATTACAGATGAGGAAATTGACAGCTGGAGAGAAACACATGACTGTGCACAAAATTTTAGAGGCTCAAGCAAGGCTATGGAGCAGGAGGCAGCGAAGAGGATGTGGGCCAGGTCCGTGAGTCGCCACCAGCTGAGATACATTCAGATGCTGTCAGATGGGGACAGTGCTGCATTCAGGGAGGTGGTATCCCTCAACCCATACCCTGGGCATGAGGTAGTGAAATTAGAATGCATCAACCATGCCCATAAGCGTATGGGCACAGCACTACGAAAATTAAGTGCTGAACGCAAATTGGGGGGGAAGGGTCTGGGAAAATTAACGGCCAAAAAATGTAAAACATTACAAAATTATTACGGGGGGCAATTCTAAATAACCAGGGTTCCATAGATAAAATGAAAAATGAGATCCCGTCCCACTCCCACAAAAAAAAATCCTGTCCCGTCCCAATCCCACGAAAAAACATCCAATCCCGTCCCAATCCCAGAAGAATGACTCCTATCCCCTCCCACTCCCGTGTTGTGTTTTTTTTGACCGGAATCTGTCAGTTACAGTAAAAAAAAATACAGTACAGATAACAGCATAGCACAGTTTATGTTACTTTATTGAACTGAAAGCCAGTTTAAACAATGCACATTAAACACATTAAATTTCATGTAAATCATCCATCCAAACACACAATATATAACCAAATTTTCAATGAGTTTCCTTTAAGATGGAGTCTAACTGTTGCTATGTAAGAACAAGAGTGTGTCCACACATTCCGGACTGAGGCTGGTGCGCCTTTCCTCAATTAATCTTCCAGCAACACTGAAACTCCTCTCTGACGGGGTACTTGTTGCTGGGATTGCCAGCAGCTTCCTGGCAACTGGCACCAGCCCACCTGACATCTCCTGCCAGAAGTTGAGCAGGGACTGGCCGCCAGTCATCTTTGTAGGCTCGTTCATATATTTCAGCACCAACTTGCGACTCCATGACTCGTAAGTGTTACCAAGGTCCTCCGACGACTCCTCCTGCACACAGCTTGAGAAGAAACTGTGCACCTCTGTGCCTGTGGCCACTAGGTGTGGTGGATCTTCTGAGAAAAAAATACAGATTGTTATGGCACAATCGAGTTTGCATTATAGGCATAATGCTTTATATAATGCAAAATACACGTCTTTATATTGATGGAGGTAATATACAACTTGTAGGTAGGTAGTGAGTGAGTGAGTGAGTGAGTGTGTACTGTGTGGCTTTCCATAAGTGAGAGAACATTTTGTACTTATATTAGAAATTCCAGTAACACCTTACAATACGGGTGCACTAATATGCATTAATTCATGCTTAACTAATGCACAGATAATCAAGAGTTAGTATGACTCAAATGTATCATTATGTTATGACTTTACTTGTTGAGGCACAAGACTATAAATTAATTGTTAAGTAATATGTCATAGTAAAATCCATAGTGTGGATGTCAAAACCAAAAAGACATATTACTTAAAAATTAGTTTATAGTCATGTGCCTCAATAAGTAAAGTCATAACATAATGATACTTTTGCAAATCATTAGCTAATAGGGGTGTGACGAGACACTTGATTGGGTTCACGAGACGAGACAAGATTTTTACACTATTTTTAAGAAATCCTCAATAATGAAATATATTAATAGTCTTTATTCATCTGAAAATCACAAAATACAACAATTTAGGTGTATTTTGAAACCAACTTGTTATGGTGTAATTTTACTTCTATTTTAATGAATTATATGCAGTAAAAACCACATGCAAACACTGCAAAATGTTTCGCCACAAACTTTCTCCCCTATATAATTTCTCATATAAAATCTCATGAGAAAACTCCTTTCCACAAGTCGAACATAAATTATAAAAAAGTATAAATAAAATACAAATAGCACTTTAAGTGCAAAAAATAAGTGTAACCATAATCAAAGCAGGCAACTGGAAGTTGAAGTGCATAGCTTTGACCCATTGTAGTAATGAATTTACACTATAAAATATGTTATTAATGAATTAATACATTGACACATTTAATTAATTACTGTTCATATATTACTTCATCTATTAATCATATAGACTCTTTAATAGCTGCTGATGCAGTAATAATTAATTCATGGTTTAGTTGTTCATGAGTCATACATTAACTCATGATTATCTGTGCATTAGTTAGTGCACCCGTATTGTAAAGTGTTACCAAAATTTCCTTAGAGTGCACTGTCGTTCTAACTAAGTACTAACGCTATGAATTACCCTGTTGGACACTGGTTCTCTCCACTATCCCTACTCTTTCTGTGATTGCTGCCAGAGTGTTGATAACCTCTTCGTATTCCTCAGCGTTGAGAGTTTTTCTTAAGAAACACCTCAGACTAGGAGAGAGTGCTGTGGCTATCTTGTGGTAAAGGTGGATTTTGAATTTCAGTTCCACTGCCTGGTCTAATATCCCTTTCAGCTAGGAGGAGGAAAAATGAAATTACATGATAGACAACATTGTTATTGGATAATGGGCATCTGCTTTTAGTTACCTAAATGACTAACAAAACAATTACAAATGAGGACTGTATTATATTACCTCTTTCACAATAACACTGTCTCCATCCTGAAGCAACAGACCACTCAGCAGGGTTGCCTTGGTTGGGAGGACTAGGTGAAGACTAGGTGTCTGATCAGTGGACAGGTGCCTGGTAGCCTCATCAAAAGGTTCCAGAAGGTGGATAATGTCTTCAAGAAGGTCTATGTTGTTGACATAACGGAGTTCATTTCGGTGAAGCAGGACCTCATGCAGCTTACCAGACCGCACAGCATCCCTTACAGATTGCAACATTGCAAGTCTGGTATTCCACCTTGTTTCCACTGCTTGCTTAAGTGATCTGTCCAGTGCTTTTTGCAATCTGAAATTCAAGAAAGAGACAGTGTACACTACACTAAGTAAGGTGATAAGATCTCAGTCACTTTGTTGACAGATTTTTTAAGTATTAATGTTTATTAGAAACAGATTAACAGCAGAATTGTTGAGTCAAAATAGCTTGCTGAACAAGAAAACAATTTATTAATTACAGCAGTTGTTTTTATGTTGATTTTTTGTAATAATATTTTAAAATAAACTGTATAAACTCATAAAAATACCTGCAAACTACACCAAACAGGCATGACAAGACTGTAAAATATCTTACCCTGCTCTTTTGAAGTGTGTAACCAGAGTCCTCACATCACGAAACAGGTTGATTACTGGGCTGTGCAGTGGATTCTCCACATCCAAATGGTCAAATGTGTATTTAAGAATCAGGTTAATATTATGGCCTGCACAGGACAGTCTGGTGTAATCCTTGAAAGCTGCAACCACATTTGAACCATTGTCGGTCACTACAACAACATCCTTGCTCAAGATGCCAAACTCCTATATGTTAGGTTAGATTAAAAAAAACAGCACAAACATAAAATATTAATAAATTTATTTACACAAATATTTACACAAATAAATTTAACATAATGATTACTTTGTAAGTAAATTATTGTTAAAGCTTGGGCTAGTCAGAACAGTTAACAAGAAATATAAGAGACACTGAATAGAATAGTACCATATTACGTAGACAAGCCAATAAATACAGTATAACACTGTTAAGTATGTACTACACATATTATGTTACACAGGAGGAGATTGGGGGTAAAAGACAGATACCTGAAGGATGGACTCCACAGTCCTTCTGATATTGTCATGGGTTTTGACACCCATGATCTCCCTTGTAGCCAAGACCCGGTTCAACAATTTCCATCCAAGAATATAATGGACTGTAACTGTTATGTAGTGCGTGTTTGTCCTTTCTTCTGCCCAAAGGTCAGTTGTCACAGCCCAGTCTGGGCACTAAAGGAATAGAGTATGATGTAATGTTATTTCAGGCTTCACAGGATCTTACATGAACAGATAATCATTTGACCATATGCTTTTAATTTACAATCCCATAAAAGTAGGCTTCAAAAATGGCAAAAAAAAAAAAAAATAGAGACCAACATTAAACATCACTAAAGGGAAGCAATATAGCCAGGCCTACCTGTTGTAGCTCGTCTATAACATGTTTCTTTACTTTCTCGTACTCGTCTTCAACATGACGAGAAACAGTCCATGCACTTGGTAGCACATCTTCGACCTCAACGCTGCTTCCATATTTACAGTAGCTCCGACATTAATGAGCTCTTTCGCGACTTCAATGAACCCTCGTCCCTCAACAATAGAGAACGGTCTTAGATCCTGGCTGCACATACGAGCCATCGCGTCTGTAAATCTTGACTTTACATTCATTGGCACCTTACGTTTTATGAATGATGAAATTGCCGGTTGCCTTGAGCTGGATGCTTTACATGTGTGACGCTGAAGGCCACTCGTGCCTGAGTCGGAATGGTATTTAATAATTTGCCTGCATGTCTTGCAACTAGCGTATGGCGTTTTCACGCCGTCTTTCTCAACACGCATACATTTTTTGGTGATTTCAGACCGCCCTGAAATGTCAGTGAGCACAACAGATGGATCGTTTTCCGACAGTAGTCGTAGCAGTGTGTCTTTCATGTCTGAGTCCATTTTGATTATGATTTTCGCGGCAACACAGAGTATGGGGGAATTCTTCTTCTCTTATATTATTGGTGGTTGGCATTGTGCATATATTATTGCCACCAACTGGTACGGGTGTGTGGAGGAGCACGTCATTCACTTTACCAGCCACACCAAAGCAAACAGAAGAGCATAAAGAGACAGGGCAAATAGAATTTAGTTCAAAATTTAAATATAGAGTTTATTTATAGAAACTGTATATTTGTGTATAAAGTTGGGTATCATAGTTTTATTACGATTCCCGGTCCCGCCCATTCCCGCTGACATTTTTTCCTGTCCCGTCCCAATCCCGTGATTAATAGTGATTTTGAATGTCAGCCTCTATTGCACACCAAGTGCAACCTGTCCTGGTGTTGGTATAGGAGAGCGGAGGAAAATGGAGAAAGTCCAGAGAGCCACAGGCTCCATGCAGGAAACTTTTTGTCTCGGGAGGTGGGCCAGAAGCTGATACCTGTATACCACCGCATGTCAAGTGACAGCCTGCTGCAGCGCATGCAGCATGGTGGCACTCAAAATGCGAATGAGTGCCTCAACTCCGTCATTTGGGCCCGCTGTCCAAAAACAGTGTTTGTAGGTAAGAGTAGAGTTGAGGCAGCAGCAAGTATGGCCATTTCAACTTTTAATGAGGGGGCCTCTGCCATGCTTGCCATTATGGATAAGCTTTGGCTGGAAAGCACTGTCGTTACCGTCACCACCATCAGGGAAACCGACATGCTGAGGATCACAAAAGCCGAATCCATCCAGTCTGAGAGTGTAAAACGTTGCAGAAAGACTCTGAGCACAGCTAAAAAGCTGAAAAGGCATCAGCAAGAGAGGGGTGAGGGGTCTACATATGGTGCAGGCATGGAGAGCTAGGCTTTCAACCCTCATGGGTGAACTTTGTGTTCCGATGGACATAGATTACTAGAGTTGCAGTTCTGATGATAAGTTTATGTCTGTATTTGTGGTTCTCTGTGGTTAGTTGAAGGTCTTATTTGGCAATGTTGTTTTATTCAGTTGTCATTGTTCATGGTCTACATTGTTATAAACAATTACTTGGCCAGTTGTTTTGCTTGTTAGCAATGTTTTCATATAAAAATGTGTGGAATTTTACAATATAAATCTTTAAAGCCCGTTTTCTCAAAATGACTTTTTTCTCATACTCCAAGTACGAAATCTCCACTTCAGTAGCACCTACATAAACCAAACTTTCCAGTCTTGTACCTAGTTATAATATGAAGACATTTACAGAGGGATTTGTAAATATATTATTCCTAGCCTGATTTATATAACATTTTATTCCAAAAAACATGGCGAAAATACATTTTTTAAGGCTATTGACAGTATATTCTGATTTACAGGATAACAAAAGTAGATATCAACTAGAAAAAAAAAAATTGTTGAGACAAACTTTAAGTTGGCTTGAGAAAGCCGGACCAGAGAGTTTGAAGAAGTTTAAAGTAGTTTGATGTTTAAAGTAGGTTAAAGTTTGATAGATAGATTAGTTCAAAAGAAAGAAAGAAAAGTTAGAAAAAAAGACACAGATTAGTTAGAAAGAAAAATAAAGATTAGATAGATAGAAAAGTTTTGAAGAAAGAAAGAGAGAAAAAAAATAAAGAAAGATTGATTAGTTAGAAAGAAAGAAAGAAAGAAAGAAAGAAAGAAAGAAAGAAAGAAAGCCAGAAAGAAAGAGAAAGAAAGAAAGATTGATTAGTAAGAAAGAAAGAAAGAAAGATTGATTAGTTAGAAAGAAAGAAAGATTAGTTAGAAAGAAAGATATATAGATTAGTTAGAAAGAAAGATTACTTAGAATGAAAGAAACAAAAAAGAAAGAAAGATTGATAGAAAGAAAGAAAGATTAGTTAGTTAGAAAAAAAGATTACTTAGAAAGAAAGAATGATAGTAAGATGAGTTAGAAAGAAAGAAAGAAAGAAAGAAAGAAAGATTAGTTAGAAAGAAAGAAAGATTAGTTAGAAAGAAAGAAAGAAAGAAAGAAAGAAAGAAAGAAAGAAAGGAAAAGAAAGATTAGTTAGAAAGAAAGAAAGATTAGTTAGAAAGAAAGAAAGAAAGGAAAAAAGGATTAGTTAGAAAGAAAGAAAAATGAGTTAGAAAGAAAGAAAAATGAGTTAGAAAGAAAGAAAGAATGAAATAAAGAAAGAACGAAAGAAAGATTAGTTAGAAAGAAAGAAAGAAAGAAAGAAAGGAAAAAGGAAGGATTAGTTAGAAAGAAAGAAAAATGAGAAAGAAAGAACAATTAGTTAGAAAGAAAGAAATGTTAGAAAGAAAGAACAAAAGAAAGAAAGAAAGATTAGTAAGAAAGAAAGAAAGAAAGGAAGAAGAATGATTAGTTAGAAAGAAAGAAAGAAAGAAAAATTAGTTAGAAAGAAAGAAAGATTAGTTAGAAAGAAAGAAAGAAAGAAAGAAAGAAAGAAAGAAAGAAAGATTGATTAGTTAGAAAGAAAGAAATATTAGTTAGAAAGAAAGAGAGAAAGAAAGATTGATTAGTTAGAAAGAAAGAGAGATAGATTAGTTAGAATGAAAGAAAGATAGATAAGCTAGTTAGAAAGATAGATAGATAGATTAGTTAGAATGAAAGAAAGAAAGAATGATAGATAAGTTAGTTGGAAAGATAGATAGATTAGTTAGAAACAAAAAGATAGATAAGTTAGTTAGAGAGATAGATAGATTATTTAGAAAGAAATAAAGATTGTTAAGTTAGTTAGAAAGATAGATAGATTAGTAAGGAAGAAAGATAGATAAGTTAGTTAGAAAGATAGCTAGATTAGTTAAAAAGAAAGAAAGAAAGAAAGAAAGATAAGATAGTTAGAAAGAGATAGATTAGTTAGAAAGAAAGAACGATAGATAAGTTAAATAGTTAGAAAGATAGATAGATTGGTAAGAAAGAAAGATAAGATTAGTTAGAAAGAAAGAAAGAAAGAAAGAAAGAAAGAAAGAAAGAAAGAAAGAAAGAAAGAAAGAAAGAAAGGAAAAAAGAAGGATTAGTTAGAAAGAAAGAAAAATGAGTTAGAAAGAAAGAAAGAACAAAATAAAGAAAGAACGAAAGAAAGAAAGATTAGTTAGAAAGAAAGAAAGAAAGAAAGAAAGAAAGGAAAAAAGGAAAAAAGAAGGATTAGTTAGAAAGAAAGAAAAATGAGTTAGAAAGAAAGAAAGATTAGTTAGAAAGAAAGAAAGAAAGAAAGAAGGATTAGTTAGAAAGAAAGAAAGAAAGAAAGAAAGAAAGAAAGAAAGAAAGAAAGAAAGAAAGAAAGAAAAAGAAAAAGAAAGAAAGAAAGCAAAAAGAAAGAAATATTAGTTAGAAAGAAAGAACAAAAGAAAGAAAGAAAGTTTAGTAAGAAAGAAAGAAAGAAAGAAAGAAAGGAAGAAAGAATGATTAGTTAGAAAGAAAGAAAGAAAGAAAGAAAAATTAGTTAGAAAGAAAGAAAGATTAGTTAGTTAGAAAGAAAGAAAGAAAGAAAGAAAGAAAGAAAGAAAGAAAGAAAGAAAGAAAGAAAGAAAGAAAGAAAGAAAGATTGATTAGTTAGAAAGAAAGAAATATTAGTTAGAAAGAAAGAGAGAAAGAAAGATTGATTAGTTAGAAAGAAAGAGAGATAGATTAGTTAGAAATAAAGAAAGATAGATAAGTTAGTTAGAAAGATAGATAGATAGATTAGTTAGAAAGAAAGAAAGATAGATAAGTTAGTTGGAAAGATAGATAGATTAGTTAGAAACAAAAAGATAGATAAGTTAGTTAGAGAGATAGATAGATTATTTAGAAAGAAAGAAAGAATGTTAAGTTAGTTAGAAAGATAGATAGATTAGTAAGGAAGAAAGATAGATAAGTTAGTTAGAAAGATAGCTAGATTAGTTAAAAAGAAAGAAAGAAAGAAAGAAAGAAAGATAGATAAGATAGTTAGAAAGAGATAGATTAGTTAGAAAGAAAGAACAATAGATAAGTTAAATAGTTAGAAAGATAGATAGATTAGTAAGAAAGAAAGAAAGATAAGTTAGTTAGAAAGAGAGATAGATTAGTTATCAAGAAAGAAAGATAGATAAGTTAGTTAGAAAGATAGATAGATTAGTAAGAAATAAAGAAAGATAGATAAGTTAGTTAGAAAGATAGATTAGTTAAAAAGAAAGAAAGAAAGTTAGATAAGTTAGTTAGAAAGATAGATAGATTAGTTAGTTAGAAAGATAGATAGATTAGTAAGAAAGAAAGAAAGATAGATAAGTTAGTTAGTTAGAAAGATAGATAGATTAGTTAAAAAGAAAGAAAGATAGATAAGTTAGTTAGTTAGAAAGACATATAGATTAGTTAGAAAGAAAGAAAGAAAGAAAGAAAGAAAGAAAGAAAGAAAGAAAGAAAGAAAGAAAGAAAGAAAGAAAGAAAGAAAGATAAGTTAGTTAGAAATAACTAAGAAAGATAGATACGTTAGTTAGAAAGATAGATAGATTAGTAAGGAAGAAAGATAGATAAGTTAGTTAGAAAGATAGCTAGATTAGTTAAAAAGAAAGAAAGAAAGAAAGAAAGATAGATAAGATAGTTAGAAAGAGATAGATTAGTTAGAAAGAAAGAACGATAGATAAGTTAAATAGTTAGAAAGATAGATAGATTAGTAAGAAAGAAAGAAAGATAAGTTAGTTAGAAAGAGAGATAGATTAGTTATCAAGAAAGAAAGATAGATAAGTTAGTTAGAAAGATAGATAGATTAGTAAGAAATAAAGAAAGATAGATAAGTTAGTTAGAAAGATAGATTAGTTAAAAAGAAAGAAAGAAAGTTAGATAAGTTAGTTAGAAAGATAGATAGATTAGTTAGTTAGAAAGATAGATAGATTAGTAAGAAATAAAGAAAGACAGATAAGTTAGTTAGAAAGATAGATAGATTAGTTAAAAAGAAAGAAAGAAAGTTGAAAGTGAAAGTGAAAGTGACATGTGACGGCCAAGTATGGTAACCCATACTTGGAATTTGACCTCTGCATTTAACCCATCCAAGTTAATGCACACACATTAGGAGCAGAGTAGTGAGTTACTAACACACACACTGCAAACGTGGATACACACACCCAGAGCAGCGGGCAGCCTTTGTGTGGCGCCCGGGGAGCGATTAGGGGTTAGGTGCCTTGCTCAAGGGCACCTCAGTCATTTCCCACCGGCTCTGGAATTGAACCAGCAACCTTTGGGTTACCAGTCCAACTCCCTAACCACTAGGCCATGACTGCCCCTTAAGTTAGATAAGTTAGTTAGAAAGATAGATAGATTAGTTAGTTAGAAAGATAGATAGATTAGTAAGAAAGAAAGAAAGATAGATAAGTTAGTTAGAAAGATAGATAGATTAGTTAAAAAAGAAAGAAAGATAGATAAGTTAGTTAGTTAGAAAGACATAGATTAGTTAGAAAGAAATAAAGAAAGAAAGAAAGAAAGAAAGAAAGAAAGAAAGAAAGATAGATACGTTAGTTAGAAAGATAGATAGATTAGTAAGAAAGAAAGAAAGAAAGAAAGAAAGAAAGAAAGAAAGAAAGAAAGAAAGAAAGAAAGAAAGAAAGATAGATAAGTTAGTTAGAAAGATAGATAGATTAGTTAAACATAAATAAAGATAGATAACTTAGTTAGAAAGATAGATAGATTTTTATAAAGAAAGAAATAAGTTAGTTACAAAGATAGATTAGAAAGAAAGAAAGATAGATAAGTTAGTTAGAAAGATATATTATTAAGAAAGAAAGAAAGATAAGTTAGTTAGAAAGATAGATAGATTAGTTATCAAGAAAGAAAGATAGATAAGTTAGTTAGAAAGATAGATAGATTAGTTAGAAAGAAAGAAAGATAGATAAGTTAGTTAGTTAGAAAGATAGATTAGTTATCAAGAAAGAAAGATAGATAGGTTAGTTAAAAAGATAGATCGATTAGTTAGAAAGATAGATCGATTAGTTAGAAAGAAAGATAGATGAGTTAGTTAGAAATATAGATCGATTAGTAAGAAAGAAAGATAGATAAGTTAGTTAGAAATATAGATTAGTTAGAAAGAAAAAAAAGATAGATTAGTAAGACAGATAGATAGATTAGTTAGAAAGAAAGAAAGATAGATAAGTTATTTAGAAAGATATATTAGTAAGAAAGAAAGAAAGAAAGATCGATACGTTAGTAAGAAAGAAAGAAAGATAAATTAGTTAGAAAGATAGATAGATTAGTTAGAAAGAAAGAAAGATAGATCAGTTAGAGAGATAGATAGATTAGTTAAAAAGAAAGAAAGATAGATAAGTTAGTTAGAAAGATAGATAGATTAGTTAGAAAGAAAGAAAGATAGATAAGTAAGTTAGAAAGATAGATAGATTAGTAACAAAGAAAGAAAGAAAGAGATAAGTTATGTAGAAAGATAGATATATTAGTAAGAAAGAAAGAAAGATAGATAAGTTAGTTAGAAAGATAGATAGATTAGTTAGAAATATAGATTGATTAGTTAGAAAGAAAGATAGATCAGTTAGTTAGAAATATAAATAGATTAGTAAGAAAGAAAGAAAGAAAGAAAGAAAGAAAGAAAGAAAGAAAGAAAGAAAGATAAGTTAGTTAGAAATGTAGATTAGTTAGAAAGAAAGAAAGAAAGATAGATAGATAGATAGATAGATAGATAGATAGATAGATAGATAGATAGATAGATAGATAAGTTAGTTAGAAATATAGATTAGTTTGAAAGAAAGAAAGATAGATAAGTTAGTTAGAAAGATAGATAGATTAGTTAGAAAGATAGATAGATTAGTTAGAAAGATAGATAGATAGATAGATAGATAGATAGATAGATAGATAGATAGATAGATAGATAGATAGATAGATAGATAGATAGATTAGTTAGAAGGAAAGAAAGATAGATTAGTTAGAAGGAAAGAAAGATAGATAAGTTAGATAGATAGATAGATAGATAGATAGATAGATAGATAGATAGATAGATAGATAGATAGATAGATAGATAGATAGATAGATAGATAGATAGATAGATAGATAGATAGGTAGGTTTATTAGTACATAGAATAGTAGTTTAATTGAGTCTAGGGCTTCAGGGAGTTTAGATTTGAGTTTTTGTGTTTGTGCACTACTGGGCCACCGTAGCCTTGGCTCAATTTGAACAGTCTGCAATGAAAGTCAATGGGATTTTTATGATATTTAATATTAATTTTTAAGAAAACTGAAAGTCAAATCAGTCTGAAAAGATATAACAACTCGAGTCAGAATAGTCTGAAGGTCTGACCCGAGTTTGGAGTTTGTAGAGTTAAAGCTCTAGGGCGAGTTAGTGTCAGAAAATTGTGGGTCAGAAGAATAATAATAACTAGAATGTACATTTCCTGAAGAAAATGTGAAGTGGTGCTTGCAGTGGCAAAATTCACCACTGGGCAGATGCTAACACAATTAACATGTTGTGATACCATGATATACCACGTTTTAGCATTATTTACCACGATTTACCATGTTTCTAAGATGATTTACTACGATTTACCACATTCCAGCATGATTTACTATGATTAACATGTTGTTAGAATGATGCTAGCATGATTAGCATGTTGTTAACATGATTAGCATGTTGGTAGGATGATGCTAGCATGATTAGCATGTTTGCTAACATGCTTTTAACAAGATGCTAGCATGATTAGCATGTTGCTAGCATGTTTTTAGCTAGATGCTAACATGATTAGCATGTTGCTAGCATTATGCTAGCTTGATTAGCATGTTGCTAGCATGATGCTAGCATGATTAGCATGTTGCTAGCATGATGCTAGCTTGGTTATCATGATGCTAGCTTGATTAGCATGTTGCTAGCTTGATTAGCATGTTGCTAGCATGATGCTAGCTTTATTAGCATGTTGGTAGCATAATGCTAGCATGATTAGCATGTTGTTACCATTATGCTAGCTTGATTAGCATTTTGTTAGCATGATATATATTGCTAGCATGATTAGCATGCTGCTAGCATGTTTTTAGCAAGATGCTGTTGCCAGGTGGTTGCTAGGGTGTTCTGGGTGGTTGATATGGTGTTGCTAGGCAGTTGCTAAGGTGTTCTGGGTGGTTGCTAGGCAGTTGCTAGGGTATTCTTGGTGGTTGCTAGGTGGTTGCTAGGTGGTTGCTAGGGTGTTCTGGGTGGTTGCTATGGTGTTGCTAGGCAGTTGCTATGGTATTCTGGGTGGATGCTAGGGCGTTGCTAGGCAGTTGCTAGGGTGTTCTGGGTGGTTGCTAGGCAGTTGCTAGGGTGTTCTGGGTGGTTGCTAGAGTTTTTGGTGGTTACTAGAGCATTTGTAGACATTGCTAGGGTGTTCAGGGTGGTTGCTAAGGTATTTTTGGTAGTTGCTATGGTGTTACTAGGTGGTTGGTAGTTGTCAAATATGGTTACTATGGAGTTTTTATAGAGTTCTTAAAACCTGCGGCCTCGTGCCTATGGCCGAATAGGCACAAGAGCGATATCACAAAGCTACGAGTGTGATATTGCTTAAAAAAAAAAAAAAAAAAAAAAATGTTTATTGGTTTAGGGTGGTTGCTAGGGAGCTCTTAGTGGTTGCTAGGGTGCTGTAACTGGTTGTTAGGGTGTGGCTATGAAGATTTTAGGCCATTACTTATTGGCTGCTTGATAATATAAATCCTCTGAGGGAGAGAGAGAGGGAGAGACGCAGGGGTGTCAGGCCCTTTGTGTCTGTGTGTGTGAAAACGTCGGTTTGGATTAGATTTTTTTTAGAATGACCCATGTTAAGTCAATGGGACTTTTTTGGCCGCTTTTTCGTCCGCTGTGCGAACATCGTACACCCGATCGCTTAGAAAAGTCATAGCACACCTCTCCTCAATGAGCCAGTTGATTTTACACCTCACTCAGGGGTCTGTGACAAACGGTGCGGGGCGAGTTACGCGCCAAACTTTTGGCGGAATAATAATAATAACTAGAATGTACATTTCCTGAAGAAAATGTGAAGTGGTGCTTGCAGTGGCAAAACTCGCCACTCGGTTGCTAGGGTGTTGTACATGATTGCATACGAGCCAACAACCATGCCTCTACGATGTTGTGGAGCTGAAATATGGCTTCTATATGTTGCAATATGGTTGCTAGGTTGCTAGGGTGTGAATACACAGTTACCATGGTGATATTTACAGACTGTTTTCCAACTGAAACTAATGAGCCAACCCCCATCTCTATACAATATTCTGATGCAGAGATGTAGGTCTTGTAAAATGGTTGCTAGGGTACTCTGTTTGGTTGCAATGGAGATGCTTGTCAGCTGTCAATGATGAAATTCCAAAGGCTTCTTGTCAGTATGAATGATATAAACCAACTCCCATCTCTATACGATGTTCTGATGCAGAGATATACATTTTGCTAAACGGTTGCTAGGGTACTCTATTTGGTTGCTAGCGAGTGGCTTGTCAGCTGCCAATCATGAAACTCCAAAGGCTTCTTGTCACTATGAATGATATAAACCAGCTCCCATGCCTCTGCGACATTCAGAATGGAAGATATGCCTCTTTGGATATTGGTTGCTAGGGTACTCTGTTTGGTTGCTATGGAGTTACTTGGCAGCTGCCAATGATGCAATTCCAAAGGCTTCTTGTCACTATGAATGATATAAACCAACTCCCATGCCTCTGTGACATTCAGAATGGAAGATATCCCTCTTTGGATTTTGGTTGCTAGGGTACTCTGTTTGGTTGCTAGGGAGTGTCTTGGCAGCTGTCAATCATGAAACTCAAAGGCTGCTTGTCAATATGAATGATATAAACCAACTCCCATGCCTCTGTGACATTCAGAATGGAAGATATCCCTCTTTGGATTTTGGTTGCTAAGGTGCTCGACAATTGTTGCTAGGGAGGGGCTTGGAAGTGTTGAGGTGATTCATGATTGGCTGTTTGCTGCCCTGAGTCAAATGAGACCACCCCCATGTTTCTATGACAATTCAGTCCGGAGATATCTCTTTGAACTCTTTCAATGGAAGTCTATGGAACTTGTTGCTAAGGGGCTCTAAATGGTTGCTAGGGCGTGGCTTGATAGCTTCACAATGATCCAGAGAGACTGATTGGTCATCTGAGTAAAATGAGCCCTACCCCTTGTCTCTATGACACTGTGATCCAGAGCTACGTTCAATACAAAGTCCCTATGCAATTTACCATAGTAGGAAAAGCATGTGTGTTTCACGGGACGTTCCTTCCCCATAGTAAGTCAATGGGGCAACTTTGGGCATCTCCTGCCCCCCAGGGGTGCAACTTTTACCCCATTGTGAGGTATGTTCTTACAGAGCCTATCAGCCTCTTCAAATGTGGCAAATCACACGTTTCTGCGAAATCCTTGCTCAGAGCTACGTGTGGTCAAAGTTCGTCGCAATGTTAAGTCAATGGGACTTTTTTGGCCGCTTTTTCGCCCCTGGGGCGAACACCGTACCCCCGATCACTTATAAAAGTCATAGCACACCATTCCCGAATAATCCGCACGATTTGACGCCTCATTCGTGTGTCTGTGTCAAAAGCTGCGGGACGAGTTACGCGCCAAACTTTGTCCAGAATAATAATAATAAGAACTAGAATGTACATTTCCTGAAGAAAATGTGAAGTGGTGCTTGCAGTGGCAAAACTCGCCACTCGGTTGCTTGGGTGTTGTACATGATTGCATACGAGCCAACAACCATGTCTGTACGATGTTGTGGAGCTAAAATATGGCTTCTATATGTTGCAATAGGTGGCTCTAAACGGTTGCTAGGGTGTGAATACACAGTTACCATGGTGATATTTACAGACTGTTTTCCAACCGAAACTAATGAGCCAACCCCCATCTCTATACAATATTCTGATGCAGAGATGTAGGTCTTGTAAAATGGTTGCTAGGGTACTCTATTTGGTTGCTATGGAGTTGCTAGGCAGCTGCCAATGATGAAACTCCAAAGTCTTCTTGTCACTATGAATGATATAAACCAACTCCCATGCCTCTGTGACATACAGAATGGAAGATATCCCTCATTGGATTTTGGTTGCTAGAGTACTCTATTTGGTTGCTAGGGAGTGGCTTGGCAGCTGCCAATCATGAAACTCCAAAGGCTGCTTGTCAGTATGAATGATATAATCCAACTCCCATGCCTCTGTGACATACAGAATGGAAGATATCCCTCTTTGAATTTTGGTTGCTAGGGTACTCTATTTGGTTGCTAGGGAGTGGCTTGGGAGCTGTCAATAATGAAACCACAAAGGCTGCTTGTCAGTATGAATGATATAAACCAACTTCCATGCCTGTGTGACATTCAGAATGGAAGATATCCCTCTTTTGATTTTGGTTGCTAGGGTACTCTGTTTGGTTGCTATGAAGTTGCTTGGCAGCTGCTAATGATACAACTCCAAAGGTTTCTTGTCAGTATGAATGATATAAACCAACTCCCATCTCTATACGATGTTCTGATGCAGTGATATAGGTCTTGCTAAACGGTTGCTAGGGTATTCTGTTTGGTTGCTATGGAGTGGCTTGGCAGCTGCTAATGATGAAACTGCAAAGGCTTCTTGTCAGTATGAATGATATAAACCAACTCCCATCTCTATACGATGTTCTGATGCAGAGATATACGTTTTGCTAAACGGTTGCTAGGGTACTCTGTTTGGTTGCTAGCGAGTGGCTTGTCAGCTGTCAATGATGAAATTCCAAAGGCTTCTTGTCAGTATGAATGATATAATCCAACTCCCATGCCTCTGTGACATTCAGAATGGAAGATATGCCTCTATGGATTTTGGTTGCAAGGGTACTCTGTTTGGTTGCTATGGAGTTACTTGGCAGCTGCCAATGATGCAATTCCAAAGGCTTCTTGTCACTATGAATGATATAAACCGACTCCCATGCCTCTGTGACATTCAGAATGGAAGATATCCCTCTTTGGATTTTGGTTGCTAGGGTACTCTGCTTGGTTGCTAGGGAGTGTCTTGGCAGTTGCCAATCATGAAACTCATAGGCTGCTTGTCAATATGAATGATATAAACCAACTCCCATGCCTCTGCGACATTCAGAATGGAAGATAGCCCTCTTTGGATTTTGGTTGCCAGGGTACTCTGTTTGGTTGCTAGGGAGTGGCTTGTTAGCTGCCAATCATGAAACTCCAAAGGCTGCTTGTCAGTACGAATGATATAAACCAACTCCCATGCCTCTGCGACATACAGAATGGAAGATATCCCTCTTTGGATTTTGGTTGCTAGGGTACTCTGTTTGGTTGCTATGGAGTTGCTTGGCAGCTGCCAATGATGAAACTGCAAAGGCTTCTTGTCACTATGAATGATATAAACCAACTCCCATGCCTCTGTGACATTCAGAATGGAAGATATCCCTCTTTGGATTTTGGTTGCTAAGGTGCTCGACAATGGTTGCTAGGGAGGGGCTAGGAAGTGTTGAGGTGATTCATGATTGGCTGTTTGCTTCCCCGAGTCAACTGAGACCACCCCCATGTTTCTATGACAATTCAGTCCAGAGATATCCCTTTGATCTCTTTCAATGGAAGTCTATGGGACTTGTTGCTAAGGTGCTCTAAATGGTTGCTAGGGCGTGGCTTGATAGCTTCACAATGATCCTGAGAGACTGATTGGTCGTCTGAGTAAAATGAGCCCTCCCCCTTGTCTCTATGACACTGTGATCCAGAGCTACGTTCAATACAAAGTCCCTAAGCAATTTACCATAGTAGGAAAAGCATGTGTGTTTCACGGGATGTTCCTTCCCCATAGTAAGTCAATGGGGCAACTTTGGGCATCTCCTGCCCCCCAGGGGTGCAACTTTTACCCCATTGTGAGGTATGTTCTTACAGAGCCTGTCAGCCTCTTCAAATGTGGCAAATCACACGTTTCTGCGAAATCCTCGCTCAGAGCTACGTGTGGTCAAAGTTCGTCGCAATGTTAAGTCAATGGGACTTTTTTGGCCGCTTTTTCGCCCCTGGGGCGAACACCGTACCCCCGATCGCTTATAAAAGTCATAGCACACCATTCCCGAATAATCCGCACGATTTGACGCCTCATTCGTGTGTCTGTGTCAAAAGCTGCGGGACGAGTTACGCGCCAAACTTTGGGCGGAATAATAATAATAATAACTAGAATGTACATTTCCTGAAGAAAATGTGAAGTGGTGCTTGCAGTGGCAAAATTCGGCACGGTTGCTAGGGTTTTACTAGGTGGTTGCTATGGTGTTCTGGGAGGTTTCCAAGGTATTCTGGGTGGTTGCTAGGGCGTTGCTAAGTGGTTGCTAGGGTATTCAGTGTGGTTGCTAGGCAGTTGCTAAGGTGTTTACCATAGTTTACCATGATTTACCACGATTTACTATAGTTTACCATGATTTACTATAGTATGCCATGATTTACCATGTTCAAGTATGATTTACTGATTCAAGCATGATTTACCATAGTTTACCATGATTTACCACGATTTACCATAGTTTACCATAATTTACTATAGTATACCAGGATTTACCATGTTCAAGTATGATTTACTGATTCTAGCATGATTTATCATAGTTTACCATGATTTACCACGATTTACCATAGTTTACCATGATTTATTATAGTATACCATGATTTACCATGTTCAAGTATGATTTACTGATTCTAGCATGATTTACCATAGTTTACCATGATTTACTATAGTATACCACAATTTACCATGTTCTAGTATAATGTACTGATTCTAGCATGATTTATCATAGTTACCATGATTTACCATGATTTACCATAGTTTACCATGATTTACTATAGTATACCATGATTTACCATGTTCAAGTATGATTTACTGATTCTAGCATGATTTACCATAGTTTACCATGATTTACAACGATTTACATTTACTATAGTTTACCATGATTTACTATAGTATACCATACCATGATTTACCATGTTCAAGTATGATTTACTGATTCTAGCATGATTTACCATAGTTTACCATGATTTACCATAGTTTACCACGATTTACCACGATTTACCATAGTTTACCATGATTTACTATAGTATACCATGATTTACTATAGTATACCATGATATACCATGTTCAATTATGATTTACTGATTCTAGCATGATTTATCATAGTTTACCATGATTTACCATAGTTTACCATGATTTACCATAGTTTACCATGATTTACTATAGTATACCATGATTTACCATGTTCAAGTATGATTTACTATGATTCTAGCATGATTTACCATAGTTTACCATGATTTACCACGATTTACTATAGTTTACCATGATTTACTATAGTATACCATGATTTACCATGTTCAAGTATGATTTACTGATTCTAGCATGATTTACCATAGTTTACCATGATTTACCATAGTTTACCACGATTTACCACGATTTACCATAGTTTACCATGATTTACTATAGTATACCATGATTTACTATAGTATACCATGATATACCATGTTCAATTATGATTTACTGATTCTAGCATGATTTATCATAGTTTACCATGATTTACCATAGTTTACCATGATTTACCATGTTCAAGTATGATTTACTATGATTCTAGCATGATTTACCATAGTTTACCATGATTTACCAAGATTTACCATAGTGTACTATGATTTACTATAGTATACCATGATTTACCATGTTTTAGTATGATTTACTATGATTCAAGGTTGATTTACCATAGTTTACCATGATTTAGTCAAAAGAGCCAAGTCCCATCTCTATACTATGTTTTGATGCAGAGATATACGTTTTGCTAAACGGTTGCTAGGATACTCTCTTTGGTTGCTATGGAGTTACTTGGCAGCTGCCAATGATGAAATTCCAAAGGCTTCTTGTCAGTATGAATGATATAAACCAACTCCCATGCCTCTGTGACATTCAGAATGGAAGATATCCCTCTTTGGATTTTGGTTGCTAAGGTGCTCGACAATGGTTGCTAGGGAGGGGCTTGGAAGTGTTGAGGTGATTCATGATTGGCTGTTTACTGCCCCGAGTCAAATGAGACCACCCCCATGTTTCTATGACAATTCAGTCTGGAGATATCTCTTTGAACTCTTTCAATGGAAGTCTATGGAACTTGTTGCTAAGGGGCTCTAAATGGTTGCTAGGGCATGGCTTGATAGCTTCACAATGATCCTGAGAGACTGATTGGTCGTCTGAGTAAAATGAGCCCTCCCCCTTGTCTCTATGACACTGTGATCCAGAGCTACGTTCAATACAAAGTCCCTATGCAATTTACCATAGTAGGAAAAGCATGTGTGTTTCACGGGACGTTCCTTCCCCATAGTAAGTCAATGGGGCAACTTTGGGCATCTCCTGCCCCCCAGGGGTGCAACTTTTACCCCATTGTGAGGTATGTTCTTACAGAGCCTGTCAGCCTCTTCAAATGTGGCAAATCACACATTTCTGCGAAATCCTCGCTCAGAGCTACGTGTGGTCAAAGTTCGTCGCAATGTTAAGTCAATGGGACTTTTTTGGCCGCTTTTTCGCCCCTGGGGCGAACACCGCACCCCCGATCGCTTATAAAAGTCATAGCACACCTCTCCTTAATGAGCCGGTCGATTTGACACCTCATTCATGGCTCTGAGACAAACGGTGCGGGGCGAGTTACGCGCCAAACTTTTGTGTGGAAGAATAATAATAATAAAAATAATAATAAGTATGCAAGAGAACACTAATGATGCCTTGCTTTCAGCAAGCACCATTAACTAGAATGTACATTTCCTGAAGAAAATGTGAAGTGGTGCTTGCAGTGGCAAAACTCGCCACTCGGTTGCTAGGGTGTTGTACATGATTGCATACGAGCCAACAACCATGTCTGTACGATGTTGTGGAGCTGAAATATGGCTTCTATATGTTTCAACATGGTTGCTAGGTGGCTCTAAACGGTTGCTAGGGTGTGAATACACAGTTACCATGGTGATATTTACAGACTGTTTCCCAACCGAAACAAAAGAGCCAACCCCCATCTCTATGCGATGTTCTGATGCAGAAACATGGGTCTTGATAAACGGTTGTTAGGGTCCTCTGTTTGGTTGCTAGGGAGTGACTTGGCAGGTGCCAATCATGAAACTCCAAAGGCTGCTTGTCAGTATGAATGATATAAACCAACTCCCATGCCTCTGTGACATTCAGAATGGAAGATATCCCTCTTTGGATTTTGGTTGCTAGGGTACTCTGTTTGTTTGCTATGGAGTTGCTTGGCAGCTGCCAATGATGAAACTGCAAAGGCTGCTTTTCAGTATGAATGATATAAACCAACTCCCATGCCTCTGTGACATTCAGAATGGAAGATATCCCTCTTTGAAGTTTGGTTGCTAGGGTAATCTATTTGGTTGCTATGGAGTTGCTTGACAGCTGCCAATGATGAAACTGCAAAGGCTTCTTGTCACTATGAATGAAATAAACCAACTCCCATACCTCTGTGACATTCAGAATGGAAGATATCCCTCTTTTGATTTTGGTTGCTAGGGTACTCTATTTGGTTGCTAGTGGGTGGCTTGATAGCTGCCAATGATGAAACTTCAAAGGCTTCTTGTCACTATGAATGATATAAACCAACCCCCATCTTTATACGATGCTCTGATACAGAGATATAGGTCTTGCTAAATAGTTGCTAGGGTACTCTGTTTGGTTGCTATGGCGTGGCTTGGCAGCTGCCAATGATGAAACTCCAAAGGCTGATTTTCAGTATGAATGATATAAACCAACTCCCATGCCTCTGTGACATTCAGAATGGAAGATATCCCTCTTTGGATTTTGGTTGCTAAGGGGCTCGACAATGGTTGCTAGGGAGGGGCTAGGAAGTGTTGAGGTGATTCATGATTGGCTGTTTGCTGCCCCGAGTCAAACGAGACCACCTTCATGTTTCTATGACAATTCAGTCCGGAGATATCCCTTTGATCTCTTTCAATGGAAGTCTATGGGACTTGTTGCTAAGGTGCTCTAAATGGTTGCTAGGGCATGGCTTGATAGCTTCACAATGATCCTGAGAGACTGATTGGTCATCTGAGTAAAATGAGCCCGCCCCCTTGTCTCTATGACACTGTGATCCAGAGCTATGTTCAATACAAAATCCCTATGCAATTTACCATAGTAGGAAAAACACATGCTGGGCCGTCCTACACCATAGTAAGTCAATGGGAAACTTTGGGCAGCTCCTGCCCCCCAGGGGTGCAACTTTTACCCCATTGTGAGGTATGGTCTCACACAGCCTGCCATCCTCTTCAAATGTGGCAAATCACACATTTCTGCGAAATCCTCGCTCGGAGCTATGACTCGTCAAAGTTTGTTGCAATGTTAAGTCAATGGGATTTTTCGGCTGCTTTTTCGCCCCTGGGGCGAACACCGTACCCCCGATCGCTTATAAAAGTCATAGCACACCATTCCCGAATAATCCGCACGATTTGACACCTCATTCGTGGGTCTGTGACAAAAGCTGCGGCACGAGTTACGCGCCAAACTTTTGTGTGGAAGAATAATAATAATAAAAATAATAAGTATGCAAGAGAACACTAATGATGCCTTGCTTTCAGCAAGCACCATTAACTAGAATGTACATTTCCTGAAGAAAATGTGAAGTGGTGCTTGCAGTGGCAAAACTCGCCACTCGGTTGCTAGGGTGTTGTACATGTTTGCATAGACCAACAACCATGTCTGTACGATGTTGTGGAACTGAAATGTGGCTTCAATATGTTGCAATATGGTTGCTAGGTAGCTTTAAACGGTTGCTAAGGTGTGGTTACACAGTTACCATGATGATATTTACAGATTGGTTTCCCAACCGAAACAAACAAGCACACCCCCATGTCTATACGATGTTCTGGTGCTGAGATATACTGTAGCTCATTCATGTGTTTGTACGGTTGCTAGGGTACTCCAAATGGTTGCTAAGGTTTGTTTATACAGTTTATGGGGTAATATTTAAAGAGTATTTGCAGGTCTGGGTCAAAAAATGCCCAACTCTGTGTTTTTACAATGTTTTGTTGCTGAGATATGGCTTGTAAATATTGTTCAATGGTTGCTAGGGGCCTGTAACTGGTTTCTAGGGCGTGGCTATGAAGTTGTTATGTCACTACTTATTGGCTGCTTGATAGGATGAATCAAAAGAGCCCAACCCCAAGGCTCTATGACCTTCTGAGCCAAAGATATGATTTTGCAAATTTTGTGCCTATGTTAAGTCTATGGGACATTTTTCGGCTAATTTTTCGGCCGCCAGACGAACATCTTACACCCGATCGCTTATAAAAGTCATAGCACACCTCTCCTCAATAAACCGGTCGATTTGACACCTCATTCAGGGGTCTGTGACAAACGGTGTGGGGCGAGTTACGCGCCGAAGTTTTGTCTAGGCGAATAGTAATCACAACACTAGAATGTACATTTCCTGAAGAAAATGTGAAGTGGTGCTTGCAGTGGCAAAATTCGGCACGGTTGCTAGGGTTTTACTAGGTGGTTGCTATGGTGTTCTGGGAGGTTTCCAAGGTATTCTGGGTGGTTGCTAGGGCGTTGCTAAGTGGTTGCTAGGGTATTCAGTGTGGTTGCTAGGCAGTTGCTAAGGTGTTTACCATAGTTTACCATGATTTACCACGATTTACCACGATTTACTATAGTTTACCATGATTTACTATAGTATACCACGATTTACCATGTTCAATTATAATTTACTGATTCTAGCATGATTTACCATGATTTACCATAGTTTACCATGATTTACTATAGTATACCATGATTTACCATGTTCAAGTATGATTTACTATGATTCTAGCATGATTTATCATAGTTTACCATGATTTACCATAGTTTACCATGATTTACCATAGTTCACCACGATTTACCATAGTTTACCATGATTTACCATGTTCAAGTATGATTTACTGATTCTAGCATGATTTACCATAGTTTACCATGATTTACCTAGTTTACCATTATTTACCACGATTTACCATAGTTTACCATGATTTACTATAGTATACCATGATTTACCATGTTCAAATATGATTTACTGATTCTAGCATGATTTACCATAGTTTACCATGATTTACCACGATTTACCATACTTTACCATGATTTACTATAGTATACCATGATTTACCATGTTCAAGTATGATTTACTGATTCTAGCATGATTTACCATAGTTTACCATGATTTACCACGATTTACCATACTTTACCATGATTTACTATAGTATACCATGATTTACCATGTTCCAGTATGATTTACTGATTCTAGCATGATTTATCATAGTTTACCATGATTTACCATAGTTTACCATGATTTACTATAGTATACCATGATTTACCACGATTTACCATAGTTTACTATGATTTACTATAGTATACCATGATTTACCATGTTTTAGTATGATTTACTATGATTCTAGGATCATTTACCATAGTTTACCATGATTTACTATAGTATACTATGATTTACCATGTTCAAGTATGATTTACTGATTCTAGCATAATTTACCATAGTTTACCATGATTTACTATAGTTTACCATGATTTACCACGATTTAGCATAGTTTACCATGATTTACTATAGTATACCATGATTTACCATGTTCAAGTCTGATTTACTGATTTTAGCATGATTTACCATAGTTTACCATGATTTACTATAGTATACCATGATTCACCATGTTCAAGTATGATTTACTATGATTCTAGCATGATTTACCATAGTTTACCATGATTTACCACGATTTACTATAGTTTACCATGATTTACTATAGTATACCATGATTTACCATGTTCAAGTATGATTTACTGATTCTAGCATGATTTACCATAGTTTACCATGATTTACCATAGTTTACCACGATTTACCACGATTTACCATAGTTTACCATGATTTACTATAGTATACCATGATATACCATGTTCAATTATGATTTACCACGATTTACCATAGTTTACCATGATTTACTATAGTATACCATGATATACCATGTTCAATTATGATTTACTGATTCTAGCATGATTTATCATAGTTTACCATGATTTACCATAGTTTACCATGATTTACCATAGTTTACCATGATTTACCACGATTTACCATAGTTTACCATAATTTACTATAGTATACCATGATTTACCATGTTCAAGTATGATTTACTGATTCAAGCATGATTTACCATAGTTTACCATGATTTACCACGATTTACCATAGTTTACCATAATTTACTATAGTATACCAGGATTTACCATGTTCAAGTATGATTTACTGATTCTAGCATGATTTATCATAGTTTACCATGATTTACCACGATTTACCATAGTTTACCATGATTTATTATAGTATACCATGATTTACCATGTTCAAGTATGATTTACTGATTCTAGCATGATTTACCATAGTTTACCATGATTTACTATAGTATACCACAATTTACCATGTTCTAGTATAATTTACTGATTCTAGCATGATTTATCATAGTTACCATGATTTACCATGATTTACCATAGTTTACCATGATTTACTATAGTATACCATGATTTACCATGTTCAAGTATGATTTACTGATTCTAGCATGATTTACCATAGTTTACCATGATTTACAACGATTTACCACTAATTACCATAGTTTACCATGATTTACTATAGTATACCATGATTTACCATGTGCAAGTATGATTTACTGATTCAGGCATGATTTACCATAGTTTACCACAATTTACCACGATTTACTATAGTTTACCATGATTTACTATAGTATACCACGATATACCATGTTCAATTATAATTTACTGATTCTAGCATGATTTACCATGATTTACCATAGTTTACCATGATTTACTATAGTATACCATGATTTACCATGTTCAAGTATGATTTACTATGATTCTAGCATGATTTATCATAGTTTACCATGATTTACCATAGTTTACCATGATTTACCATAGTTCACCACGATTTACCATAGTTTACCATGATTTACCATGTTCAAGTATGATTTACTGATTCTAGCATGATTTACCATAGTTTACCATGATTTACCATATTTTACCATTATTTACCACGATTTACCATAGTTTACCCTGATTTACTATAGTATACCATGATTTACCATGTTCAAATATGATTTACTGATTCTAGCATGATTTACCATAGTTTACCATGATTTACCACGATTTACCATACTTTACCATGATTTACTATAGTATACCATGATTTACCATGTTCAAGTATGATTTACTGATTCTAGCATGATTTACCATAGTTTACCATGATTTACCACGATTTACCATACTTTACCATGATTTACTATAGTATACCATGATTTACCATGTTCCAGTATGATTTACTGATTCTAGCATGATTTATCATAGTTTACCATGATTTACCATAGTTTACCATGATTTACTATAGTATACCATGATTTACCACGATTTACCATAGTTTACCATGATTTACCATGTTTTAGTATGATTTACTATGATTCTAGGATCATTTACCATAGTTTACCATGATTTACTATAGTATACTATGATTTACCATGTTCAAGTATGATTTACTGATTCTAGCATAATTTACCATAGTTTACCATGATTTACTATAGTTTACCATGATTTACCACGATTTAGCATAGTTTACCATGATTTACTATAGTATACCATGATTTACCATGTTCAAGTCTGATTTACTGATTTTAGCATGATTTACCATAGTTTACCATGATTTACTATAGTATACCATGATTTACCATGTTCAAGTATGATTTACTATGATTCTAGCATGATTTACCATAGTTTACCATGATTTACCACGATTTACCATAGTGTACTATGATTTACTATAGTATACCATGATTTACCATGTTTTAGTATGATTTACTATGATTCAAGGTTGATTTACCATAGTTTACCATGATTTAGTCAAAAGAGCCAAGTCCCATCTCTATACTATGTTTAGATGCAGAGATATACGTTTTGCTAAACGGTTGCTAGGATACTCTCTTTGGTTGCTATGGAGTTACTTGGCAGCTGCCAATGATGAAATTCCAAAGGCTTCTTGTCAGTATGAATGATATAAACCAACTCCCATGCCTCTGTGACATTCAGAATGGAAGATATCCCTCTTTGGATTTTGGTTGCTAAGGTGCTCGACAATGGTTGCTAGGGAGGGGCTTGGAAGTGTTGAGGTGATTCATGATTGGCTGTTTACTGCCCCGAGTCAAATGAGACCACCCCCATGTTTCTATGACAATTCAGTCTGGAGATATCTCTTTGAACTCTTTCAATGGAAGTCTATGGAACTTGTTGCTAAGGGGCTCTAAATGGTTGCTAGGGCGTGGCTTGATAGCTTCACAATGATCCTGAGAGACTGATTGGTCGTCTGAGTAAAATGAGCCCTCCCCCTTGTCTCTATGACACTGTGATCCAGAGCTACGTTCAATACAAAGTCCCTATGCAATTTACCATAGTAGGAAAAGCATGTGTGTTTCACGGGACGTTCCTTCCCCATAGTAAGTCAATGGGGCAACTTTGGGCATCTCCTGCCCCCCAGGGGTGCAACTTTTACCCCATTGTGAGGTATGTTCTTACAGAGCCTGTCAGCCTCTTCAAATGTGGCAAATCACACATTTCTGCGAAATCCTCGCTCAGAGCTACGTGTGGTCAAAGTTCGTCGCAATGTTAAGTCAATGGGACTTTTTTGGCCGCTTTTTCACCCCTGGGGCGAACACCGCACCCCCGATCGCTTATAAAAGTCATAGCACACCTCTCCTTAATGAGCCGGTCGATTTGACACCTCATTCATGGCTCTGAGACAAACGGTGCGGGGCGAGTTACGCGCCAAACTTTGTCCAGAATAATAATAATAATAATAAGAATAATAAGTATGAGCAATAACAATAGTGATGCCTTGCTTTCAGCAAGCACCACTAACTAGAATGTACATTTCCTGAAGAAAATGTGAAGTGGTGCTTGCAGTGGCAAAACTCTCCACTCGGTTGCTAGGGTGTTGTATATGATTGCATTCGAGCCAACAACCATGTCTGTACGATGTTGTGGAGCTGAAATATGGCTTCTATATGTTGCAATATGGTTGCTAGGTGGTTCTAAATGGTTGCTAGGGTGTGAATACACAGTTACCATGGTGATATTTACAGACTGTTTCCCAACCGAAAACAAAAGAGCTAACCCCCATCTCTATACGATGTTCTGATGCAGAGACATGGGTCTTGATAAACGGTTGCTAGGGTACTCTGTTTGGTTGCTATGGAGTTGCTTGTCAGCTGCCAATGGTGAAACTGCAAAGGCTTCTTGTCACTATGAATTATATAAACCAACTCCCATGCCTCTGTGACATTCAGACTGGAAGATATCCCTCTTTGGATTTTGGTTGCTAGGGTACTCTGTTTGGTTGCTAGGGAGTTGCTTGGCAGCTGCTAATGATGAAACTGCAAAGGCTTCTTGTCAGTATGAATGATATAAACCAACTCCCATCTCTATACGATGTTCTGATGCAGAGATATACGTTTTGCTAAACGGTTGCTAGGGTACTCTGTTTGGTTGCTAGGGAGTGGCTTGGCTGCTGCCAATGACGAAACTGCAAACGCTTCGTGTCAGTATGAATGATATAAACCAACTCTCATTTCTCTGTGACATTCAGAATGGCAGATATCCCTCTCTGGATTTTGGTTGCTAGGGTACTCTGTTTGGTTGCTATGGAGTGGCTTGGCAGATGCCAATGATGAAACTGCAAAGGCTTCTTGTCACTATGAATGATATAAACCAACTCCCATGCTTCTGTGAAATTCAGAATGGAAGATATCCCTCTTTGGATTTTGGTTGCTAGGGTACTCTGTTTGGTTGCTAGGGAGTGGCTTGGCAGATGCCAATGATGAAACTGCAAAGGCTTCTTGTCACTATGAATGATATAAACCAACTCCCATGCTTCTGTGAAATTCAGAATGGAAGATATCCCTCTTTGGATTTTGGTTGCTAGGGTACTCTGTTTGGTTGCTAGGGAGTGGCGTGGCAGCTGCTAATGATGAAACTGCAAAGGCTTCTTGTCAGTATGAATGATATAAACCAACTCCCATCTCTATACGATGTTCTGATGCAGAGATATATGTTTTGCTAAACGGTTGCTAGGGTACTCTATTTGGTTGCTAGCGAGTGGCTTGTCAGCTGCCAATGATGAAACTCCAAAGGCTTCTTGTCTCTATGAATGATATAAACCAACTCCCATGCCTCTGTGACATTCAGAATGGAAGATATGCCTCTTTGGATTTTGGTTGCTAGGGTACTCTGTTTGGTTGCTAGGGAGTGGCTTGTCAGCTGTCAATGATGAAATTCCAAAGGCTTCTTGTCAGTATGAATTATATAATCCAACTCCCATGCCTCTGTGACATTCAGAATGGAAGATATGCCTCTTTGGATATTGGTTGCTAGGGTACTCTGTTTGGTTGCTATGGAGTTACTTGGCAGCTGCCAATGATGCAATTCCAAAGGCTTCTTGTCACTATGAATGATATAAACCAACTCCCATGCCTCTGTGACATTCAGAATGGAAGATATCCCTCTTTGGATTTTGGTTGCTAGGGTACTCTGTTTGGTTGCTAGGGAGTGTCTTGGCAGCTGTCAATCATGAAACTAAAAGGCTGCTTGTCAATATGAATGATATAAACCAACTCCCATGCCACTGTGACATTCAGAATGGAAGATATCCCTCTTTGGATTTTGGTTGCTAGGGTACTCTGTTTGGTTGCTAGGGAGTGGCTTGGCAGCTGCCAATCATGAAACTCCAAAGGCTGCTTGTCAGTATGAATGATATAAACCAACTCCCATACCTGTGTGACATTCAGAATGGAAGATATCCCTCTTTGGATATTGGTTGCTAGGGTAATCTGTTTGGTTGCTATGGAGTTGCTTTGCAGCTGCCAATGATGAAACTGCAAACTGTTCTTGTCAGTATGAATGATATAAACCAACTCCCATGCCTCTGTGACATTCAGAATGGAAGATATGCCTCTTTGTATTTTGGTTGCTAGGGTACTCTGTTGGTTGCTAGGGAGTGGCTTGGCAGCTGCCAATCATGAAACTCCAAAGGCTGCTTGTCAGTATGAATGATATAAACCAACTCCCATCTCTATACGATGTTCTGATACAGAGATATTCGTTTTGCTAAACGGTTGCTAGGGTACTCTGTTTGGTTGCTAGGGAGTGGCTTGGCAGTTGCCAATGATGAAACTGCAAAGGCTTCTTGTCACTATGAATGATATAAACCAACTCTCATTTCTCTGTGACATTCAGAATGGCAGATATCCCTATTTGGATTTTGGTTGCTAGGGTACTCTGTTTGGTTGCTATGGAGTGGCTTGGCAGATGCCAATGATGAAACTGCAAAGGCTTCTTGTCACTATGAATGATATAAACCAACTCCCATGTCTCTGTAACATTCAGAATGGAAGATATGCCTCTTTGGATTTTGGTTGCTAGGGTACTCTGTTTGGTTGCTATGGAGTTACTTGGCAGCTGCCAATGATGAAATTCCAAAGGCTTCTTGTCAGTATGAATGATATAAACCAACTCCCATGCCTCTGTGACATTCAGAATGGAAGATATCCCTCTTTGGATTTTGGTTGCTAAGGTGCTCGACAATGGTTGCTAGGGAGGGGCTTGGAAGTGTTGAGGTGATTCATGATTGGCTGTTTACTGCCCCGAGTCAAATGAGACCACCCCCATGTTTCTATGACAATTCAGTCTGGAGATATCTCTTTGAACTCTTTCAATGGAAGTCTATGGAACTTGTTGCTAAGGGGCTCTAAATGGTTGCTAGGGCGTGGCTTGATAGCTTCACAATGATCCTGAGAGACTGATTGGTCGTCTGAGTAAAATGAGCCCTCCCCCTTGTCTCTATGACACTGTGATCCAGAGCTACGTTCAATACAAAGTCCCTATGCAATTTACCATAGTAGGAAAAGCATGTGTGTTTCACGGGACGTTCCTTCCCCATAGTAAGTCAATGGGGCAACTTTGGGCATCTCCTGCCCCCCAGGGGTGCAACTTTTACCCCATTGTGAGGTATGTTCTTACAGAGCCTGTCAGCCTCTTCAAATGTGGCAAATCACACATTTCTGCGAAATCCTCGCTCAGAGCTACGTGTGGTCAAAGTTCGTCGCAATGTTAAGTCAATGGGACTTTTTTGGCCGCTTTTTCGCCCCTGGGGCGAACACCGCACCCCCGATCGCTTATAAAAGTCATAGCACACCTCTCCTTAATGAGCCGGTCGATTTGACACCTCATTCATGGGTCTGAGACCAACGGTGCGGGGCGAGTTACGCGCCAAACTTTGTCCAGAATAATAATAATAATAAGAATAATAAGTATGAGCAATAACAATAGTGATGCCTTGCTTTCAGCAAGCACCACTAACTAGAATGTACATTTCCTGAAGAAAATGTGAAGTGGTGCTTGCAGTGGCAAAATTCGGCACGGTTGCTAGGGTTTTACTAGGTGGTTGCTATGGTGTTCTGGGAGGTTTCCAAGGTATTCTGGGTGGTTGCTAGGGCGTTGCTAAGTGGTTGCTAGGGTATTCAGTGTGGTTGCTAGGCAGTTGCTAAGGTGTTTACCATAGTTTACCATGATTTACCACGATTTACTATAGTTTACCATGATTTACTATAGTATGCCATGATTTACCATGTTCAAGTATGATTTACTGATTCAAGCATGATTTACCATAGTTTACCATGATTTACCACGATTTACCATAGTTTACCATAATTTACTATAGTATACCAGGATTTACCATGTTCAAGTATGATTTACTGATTCTAGCATGATTTATCATAGTTTACCATGATTTACCACGATTTACCATAGTTTACCATGATTTATTATAGTATACCATGATTTACCATGTTCAAGTATGATTTACTGATTCTAGCATGATTTACCATAGTTTACCATGATTTACTATAGTATACCACAATTTACCATGTTCTAGTATAATTTACTGATTCTAGCATGATTTATCATAGTTACCATGATTTACCATGATTTACCATAGTTTACCATGATTTACTATAGTATACCATGATTTACCATGTTCAAGTATGATTTACTGATTCTAGCATGATTTACCATAGTTTACCATGATTTACAACGATTTACCACTAATTACCATAGTTTACCATGATTTACTATATTATACCATGATTTACCATGTGCAAGTATGATTTACTGATTCAGGCATGATTTACCATAGTTTACCACAATTTACCACGATTTACTATAGTTTACCATGATTTACTATAGTATACCACGATTTACCATGTTCAATTATAATTTACTGATTCTAGCATGATTTACCATGATTTACCATAGTTTACCATGATTTACTATAGTATACCATGATTTACCATGTTCAAGTATGATTTACTATGATTCTAGCATGATTTATCATAGTTTACCATGATTTACCATAGTTTACCATGATTTACCATAGTTCACCACGATTTACCATAGTTTACCATGATTTACCATGTTCAAGTATGATTTACTGATTCTAGCATGATTTACCATAGTTTACCATGATTTACCATAGTTTACCATTATTTACCACGATTTACCATAGTTTACCATGATTTACTATAGTATACCATGATTTACCATGTTCAAATATGATTTACTGATTCTAGCATGATTTACCATAGTTTACCATGATTTACCACGATTTACCATACTTTACCATGATTTACTATAGTATACCATGATTTACCATGTTCAAGTATGATTTACTGATTCTAGCATGATTTACCATAGTTTACCATGATTTACCACGATTTACCATACTTTATTATGATTTACTATAGTATACCATGATTTACCATGTTCCAGTATGATTTACTGATTCTAGCATGATTTATCATAGTTTACCATGATTTACCATGATTTACTATAGTATACCATGATTTACCACGATTTACCATAGTTTACTATGATTTACTATAGTATACCATGATTTACCATGTTTTAGTATGATTTACTATGATTCTAGGATCATTTACCATAGTTTACCATGATTTACTATAGTATACTATGATTTACCATGTTCAAGTATGATTTACTGATTCTAGCATAATTTACCATAGTTTACCATGATTTACTATAGTTTACCATGATTTACCACGATTTAGCATAGTTTACCATGATTTACTATAGTATACCATGATTTACCATGTTCAAGTCTGATTTACTGATTTTAGCATGATTTACCATAGTTTACCATGATTTACTATAGTATACCATGATTTACCATGTTCAAGTATGATTTACTATGATTCTAGCATGATTTACCATAGTTTACCATGATTTACCACGATTTACTATAGTTTACCATGATTTACTATAGTATACCATGATTTACCATGTTCAAGTATGATTTACTGATTCTAGCATGATTTACCATAGTTTACCATGATTTACCATAGTTTACCACGATTTACCATAGTTTACCATGATTTACTATAGTATACCATGATTTACTATAGTATACCATGATATACCATGTTCAATTATGATTTACTGATTCTAGCATGATTTATCATAGTTTACCATGATTTACCATAGTTTACCATGATTTACCATAGTTTACCATGATTTACTATAGTATACCATGATTTACCATGTTCAAGTATGATTTACTATGATTCTAGCATGATTTACCATAGTTTACCATGATTTACCACGATTTACCATAGTGTACTATGGTTTACTATAGTATACCATGATTTACCATGTTTTAGTATGATTTACTATGATTCAAGGTTGATTTACCATAGTTTACCATGATTTAGTCAAAAGAGCCAAGTCCCATCTCTATACTATGTTTTGATGCAGAGATATACGTTTTGCTAAACGGTTGCTAGGATACTCTCTTTGGTTGCTATGGAGTTACTTGGCAGCTGCCAATGATGAAATTCCAAAGGCTTCTTGTCAGTATGAATGATATAAACCAACTCCCATGCCTCTGTGACATTCAGAATGGAAGATATCCCTCTTTGGATTTTGGTTGCTAAGGTGCTCGACAATGGTTGCTAGGGAGGGGCTTGGAAGTGTTGAGGTGATTCATGATTGGCTGTTTACTGCCCCGAGTCAAATGAGACCACCCCCATGTTTCTATGACAATTCAGTCTGGAGATATCTCTTTGAACTCTTTCAATGGAAGTCTATGGAACTTGTTGCTAAGGGGCTCTAAATGGTTGCTAGGGCGTGGCTTGATAGCTTCACAATGATCCTGAGAGACTGATTGGTCGTCTGAGTAAAATGAGCCCTCCCCCTTGTCTCTATGACACTGTGATCCAGAGCTACGTTCAATACAAAGTCCCTATGCAATTTACCATAGTAGGAAAAGCATGTGTGTTTCACGGGACGTTCCTTCCCCATAGTAAGTCAATGGGGCAACTTTGGGCATCTCCTGCCCCCCAGGGGTGCAACTTTTACCCCATTGTGAGGTATGTTCTTACAGAGCCTGTCAGCCTCTTCAAATGTGGCAAATCACACATTTCTGGGAAATCCTCGCTCAGAGCTACGTGTGGTCAAAGTTCGTCGCAATGTTAAGTCAATGGGACTTTTTTGGCCGCTTTTTCGCCCCTGGGGCGAACACCGCACCCCCGATCGCTTATAAAAGTCATAGCACACCTCTCCTTAATGAGCCGGTCGATTTGACACCTCATTCATGGCTCTGAGACAAACGGTGCGGGGCGAGTTACGCGCCAAACTTTGTCCAGAATAATAATAATAATAACTAGAATGTACATTTCCTGAAGAAAATGTGAAGTGGTGCTTGCAGTGGCAAAATTCACCACTGGGCAGATGCTAACACAATTACCATGTTGTGATACCATGATATACCACGTTTTAGCATTATTTACCACGATTTACTATTTTTCTAAGATGATTTACTATGATTTACCACATTCCAGGATGAATTACTATGATTAACATGTTGTTAGAATAATGTTAGCATGATTAGCATGTTGTTAACATGATTAGCATGTTGGTAGCATGTTGCTAGCATGATTAGCATGTTGCTAGCATGTTTTTAGCTAGATGCTAGCATGATTAGCATGTTTTCTAACTTGATTAGCATGTTGCTAGCTTAATTAACATGTTGTTAGCATTATGCTACCATAATTTGCATTTTGCTAGCATGATGCTAGCTTGATTAGCATGTTGGTAGCATGATGCTAGCATGATTAGCATGTTGCTAGCATGATGCTAGCTTGATTAGCATGTTGCTAGCATGATGTTAGCATAATTAGCATGATGCTAGCATGATGCTAGCGTGATTAGAATGTGGCTAGCATGATGCTAGCATAATTAGCATGTTGGTAGCATGATGCTAGCATGATTAGCAATTTTGCTAGCATGATGTTAACATGATTAGCATGTTGATAGCATAATGCTAGCTTGATTAGCATAATGCTAGCTTGATTAGCATGCTGGTAGCATGATGCTAGCATGATTAGCATTTTGCTAGCATGTTTTTAGCTAGATGCTAACATGATTAGCATGTCGTTAGCATGATTAGCATGTTGCTAGCATGATGCTAGCATGATTAGAATGTTGCTAGCATGATGTTAGCTTGATTAGCATGTTGATAACATGATGCTAGCATGATTAGCATTTTGCTAGCATGTTTTTAGCAAGATGCTGTTGCCAGGTGGTTGCTAGGGTGTTCTGGGTGGTTGCTATGGTGTTGCTAGGCAGTTGCTATGGTGTTCTGGGTGTCAAAGATGGTTACTATGGAGTTTTTATAGAGTTATTAAAATCTTTAATAACGAGTGCCTTCAGTACGGCCGATTAGGCACAAGCATGGAGCGATATCGCAAGGCCACGAGTGTAATATTGCTTTAAAAAATACAAAAAAATGTAAAAATGTATTTTTTTTGGTTTAGGGTGGTTGCTAGGGAGCGCTTAGTGGTTGCTAGGGTTCTAAAACTGGTTGCCAGGGTGTGGCTATGAAGATTTTAGGCCATTACTTATTGGCTGCTTGATAATATAAATCCTCTGAGGGAGAGAGAGAGGGAGAGATGCAGGGGTGACAGGCCCTTTGGAGTCTGTGTGTGTGAAAACGTCGGTTGGGATTCAAATGTTTTTAGAACTCCCCATGTTAAGTCAATGGGATTTTTTTGGCCGCTTTTTCGTCCGCTGTGCGAACATCGTACACCCGATCGCTTAGAAAAGTCATAGCACACCTCTCCTCAATGAGCCGGTCGATTTGACACCTCACTCAGGGGTCTGTGACAAACGGTGCGGGGCAAGTTACGCGCCAAACTTTGGGCGGAATAATAATAATAATAAGAAGAAGAAGAATAATAAGTATGAGCAATAACAATAGTGATGCTTTTAAAAAAGCACCACTAATAATAAGTATGAGCAATAACAATAGTGATGCTTTTAAAAAAGCACCACTAATAAGAAGAATAATAAGTATGAGCAATAACAATAGTGATGCCTTGCTTTCAGCAAGCACCACTAACTAGAATGTACATTTCCTGAAGAAAATGTGAAGTGGTGCTTGCAGTGGCAAAATTCGGCACGGTTGCTAGGGTTTTACTAGGTGGTTGCTATGGTGTTCTGGGAGGTTTCCAAGGTATTCTGGGTGGTTGCTAGGGCGTTGCTAAGTGGTTGCTAGGGTATTCAATGTGGTTGCTAGGCAGTTGCTAAGGTGTTTACCATAGTTTACCATGATTTACCACGATTTACTATAGTTTACCATGATTTACTATAGTATGCCATGATTTACCATGTTCAAGTATGATTTACTGATTCAAGCATGATTTACCATAGTTTACCATGATTTACCACAATTTACCATAGTTTACCATAATTTACTATAGTATACCAGGATTTACCATGTTCAAGTATGATTTACTGATTCTAGCATGATTTATCATAGTTTACCATGATTTACCACGATTTACCATAGTTTACCATGATTTATTATAGTATACCATGATTTACCATGTTCAAGTATGATTTACTGATTCTAGCATGATTTACCATAGTTTACCATGATTTACTATAGTATACCACAATTTACCATGTTCTAGTATAATTTACTGATTCTAGCATGATTTATCATAGTTACCATGATTTACCATGATTTACCATAGTTTACCATGATTTACTATAGTATACCATGATTTACCATGTTGAAGTATGATTTACTGATTCTAGCATGATTTACCATAGTTTACCATGATTTACCATAGTTTACCATGATTTACCACGATTTACCATAGTTTACCATGATTTACTATAGTTTACCATGATTTACCACGATTTACCATAGTTTACCATGATTTACTATAGTATACCATGATATACCATGTTCAAGTATGATTTACTGATTCTAGCATGATTTATCATAGTTTACCATGATTTACCATAGTTTACCATGATTTACTATAGTATACCATGATTTACCATGTTGAAGTATGATTTACTGATTCTAGCATGATTTACCATAGTTTACCATGATTTACCATAGTTTACCATGATTTACCATAGTTTACCATGATTTACTATAGTATACCATGATATACCACGTTCAAGTATGATTTACTGATTTTAGCATTATTTATCGTAGTTTACCATGATTTACCATAGTTTACCATGATTTACCATAGTTTACCATGATTTACCATACTTTACCATGATTTACCATAGTTTACCATGATTTACTATAGTATACCATAATTTACCATGTTGAAGTATGATTTACTGATTCTAGCATGATTTACCATAGTTTACCATGATTTACCATAGTTTACCATGATTTACCACAATTTACCATGATTTACCATAATTTACCATAGTTTACCATAATTTACCATAGTTTACCATGATTTACCATAGTTTACCATGATTTACCACGATTTACCATAGTTTACCATGATTTACTATAGTATACCATGATATACCATGTTCAAGTATGATTTACTGATTCTAGCATGATTTATCATAGTTTACCATGATTTACCATAGTTTACCATGATTTACCATAGTTTACCATGATTTACTATAGTATACCATGATTTACCATGTTGAAGTATGATTTACTGATTCTAGCATGATTTACCATAGTTTACCATGATTTACCATACTTTACCATGATTTACCATAGTTTACCATGATTTACTATAGTATACCATAATTTACCATGTTGAAGTATGATTTACTGATTCTAGCATGATTTACCATAGTTTACCATGATTTACCATAGTTTACCATGATTTACCACAATTTACCATAGTTTACCATGATTTACCATAATTTACCATAGTTTACCATAATTTACCATAGTTTACCATGATTTACCATAGTTTACCATGATTTACCACGATTTACCATAGTTTACCATGATTTACTATAGTATACCATGATATACCATGTTCAAGTATGATTTACTGATTCTAGCATGATTTATCATAGTTTACCATGATTTACCATAGTTTACCATGATTTACCATAGTTTACCATGATTTACTATAGTATACCATGATTTACCATGTTGAAGTATGATTTACTGATTCTAGCATGATTTACCATAGTTTACCATGATTTACCATAGTTTACCATGATTTACCACGATTTACCATAGTTTACCATGATTTACCATAGTTTACCATGATTTACCACGATTTACCATAGTTTACTATGATTTACTATAGTATACCATGATTTACCATGTTTTAGTATGATTTACTATGATTCTAGGATGATTTACCATAGTTTACCATGATTTACCACGATTTACCATAGTTTACTATGATTTACTATAGTATACCATGATTTACCATGTTTTAGTATGATTTACTATGATTCTAGGATGATTTACCATAGTTTACCATGATTTAGTCAAAAGAGCCAAGTTCCATCTCTATACTATGTTTTGATGCAGAGATATACGTTTTGCTAAACGGTTGCTAGGGTACTCTTTTTGGTTGCTATGGAGTTACTTGGCAGCTGCCAATGATGAAATTCCAAAGGCTTCTTGTCACTATGAATGATATAAACCAACTCCCATGCCTCTGTGACATTCAGAATGGAAGATATCCCTCTTTGGATTTTGGTTGCTAGGGTACTCTGTTTGGTTGCTAGGGAGTGGCTTGTCAGCTGCCAATCATGAAACTCCAAAGGCTGCTTGTCAGTATGAATGATATAAACCAACTCCCATGCCTCTGCGACATTCAGAATGGAAGATAACCCTCTTTGGATTTTGGTTGCTAGGGTACTCTGTTTGGTTGCTAGGGAGGGGCTTGTCAGCTGCCAATCATGAAACTCCAAAGGCTTCTTGTCAGTATGAATGATATAAACCAACTCCCATGCCTCTGTGACATTCAGAATGGAAGATATCCCTCTTTGGATTTTGGTTGCTAAGGTGCTCGACAATGGTTGCTAGGGAGGGGCTTGGAAGTGTTTAGGTGATTCATGATTGGCTGTTTGCTGCCCCGAGTCAAATGAGACCACCCCCATGTTTCTATGACAATTCAGTCTGGAGATATCTCTTTGAACTCTTTCAATGGAAGTCTATGGAACTTGTTGCTAAGGGGCTCTAAATGGTTGCTAGGGCGTGGCTTGATAGCTTCACAATGATCCTGAGAGACTGATTGGTCGTCTGAGTAAAATGAGCCCTCCCCCTTGTCTCTATGACACTGTGATCCAGAGCTACGTTCAATACAAAGTCCCTATGCAATTTACCATAGTAGGAAAAGCATGTGTGTTTCACGGGACGTTCCTTCCCCATAGTAAGTCAAAGGGGCAACTTTGGGCATCTCCTGCCCCCCAGGGGTGCAACTTTTACCCCATTGAGAGGTATGTTCTTACAGAGCCTGTCAGCCTCTTCAAATGTGGCAAATCACACGTTTCTGCGAAATCGTCGCTCAGAGTTATGACTCGTCAAAGTTTGTCGCAATGTTAAGTCTATGGGATTTTTCGGACGCTTTTTCGCCCCTGGGGCGAACACCGCACCCCCGATCGCTTATAAAAGTCATAGCACACCTCTCCTTAATGAGCCGGTCGATTTGACACCTCATTCATGGATCTGTGACAAACGGTGCGGGACAAGTTACGCGCCAAACTTTGTGTGGAATAATAAAAAGAAGAATAATAACTAGAATGTACATTTCCTGAAGAAAATGTGAAGTGGTGCTTGCAGTGGCAAAACTCGCCACTCGGTTGCTAGGGTGTTGTACATGATTGCATACGAGCCAACAACCATGCCTCTACGATGTTGTGGAGCTGAAATATGGCTTCTATATGTTGCAATATGGTTGCTAGGTTGCTAGGGTGTGAATACACAGTTACCATGGTGATATTTACAGACTGTTTTCCAACTGAAACTAATGAGCCAACCCCCATCTCTATACAATATTCTGATGCAGAGATGTAGGTCTTGTAAAATGGTTGCTAGGGTACTCTGTTTGGTTGCAATGGAGATGCTTGTCAGCTGTCAATGATGAAATTCCAAAGGCTTCTTGTCAGTATGAATGATATAAACCAACTCCCATCTCTATACGATGTTCTGATGCAGAGATATACATTTTGCTAAACGGTTGCTAGGGTACTCTATTTGGTTGCTAGCGAGTGGCTTGTCAGCTGCCAATCATGAAACTCCAAAGGCTTCTTGTCACTATGAATGATATAAACCAGCTCCCATGCCTCTGCGACATTCAGAATGGAAGATATGCCTTTTTGGATATTGGTTGCTAGGGTACTCTGTTTGGTTGCTAGGGAGTGGCTTGTCAGCTGTCAATGATGAAATTCCAAAGGCTTCTTGTCAGTATGAATTATATAATCCAACTCCCATGCCTCTGTGACATTCAGAATGGAAGATATGCCTCTTTGTATTTTGGTTGCTAGGGTACTCTGTTTGGTTGCTATGGAGTTACTTGGCAGCTGCCAATGATGCAATTCCAAAGGCTTCTTGTCACTATGAATGATATAAACCAACTCCCATGCCTCTGTGACATTCAGAATGGAAGATATCCCTCTCTGGATTTTGGTTGCTAGGGTACTCTGTTTGGTTGCTAGGGAGTGTCTTGGCAGCTGTCAATCATGAAACTCAAAGGCTGCTTGTCAATATGAATGATATAAACCAACTCCCATGCCTCTGTGACATTCAGAATGGAAGATATCCCTCTTTGGATTTTGGTTGCTAAGGTGCTCGACAATTGTTGCTAGGGAGGGGCTTGGAAGTGTTGAGGTGATTCATGATTGGCTGTTTGCTGCCCTGAGTCAAATGAGACCACCCCCATGTTTCTATGACAATTCAGTCCGGAGATATCTCTTTGAACTCTTTCAATGGAAGTCTATGGAACTTGTTGCTAAGGGGCTCTAAATGGTTGCTAGGGCGTGGCTTGATAGCTTCACAATGATCCAGAGAGACTGATTGGTCATCTGAGTAAAATGAGCCCTCCCCCTTGTCTCTATGACACTGTGATCCAGAGCTACGTTCAATACAAAGTCCCTATGCAATTTACCATAGTAGGAAAAGCATGTGTGTTTCACGGGACGTTCCTTCCCCATAGTAAGTCAATGGGGCAACTTTGGGCATCTCCTGCCCCCCAGGGGTGCAACTTTTACCCCATTGTGAGGTATGTTCTTACAGAGCCTATCAGCCTCTTCAAATGTGGCAAATCACACGTTTCTGCGAAATCCTTGCTCAGAGCTACGTGTGGTCAAAGTTCGTCGCAATGTTAAGTCAATGGGACTTTTTTGGCCGCTTTTTCGCCCCTGGGGCGAACACCGTACCCCCGATCACTTATAAAAGTCATAGCACACCATTCCCGAATAATCCGCACGATTTGACGCCTCATTCGTGTGTCTGTGTCAAAAGCTGCGGGACGAGTTACGCGCCAAACTTTGTCCAGAATAATAATAATAAGAAGAACTAGAATGTACATTTCCTGAAGAAAATGTGAAGTGGTGCTTGCAGTGGCAAAATTCGGCACGGTTGCTAGGGTTTTACTAGGTGGTTGCTATGGTGTTCTGGGAGGTTTCCAAGGTATTCTGGGTGGTTGCTAGGGCGTTGCTAAGTGGTTGCTAGGGTATTCAGTGTGGTTGCTAGGCAGTTGCTAAGGTGTTTACCATAGTTTACCATGATTTACCACGATTTACTATAGTTTACCATGATTTACTATAGTATGCCATGATTTACCATGTTCAAGTATGATTTACTGATTCAAGCATGATTTACCATAGTTTACCATGATTTACCACGATTTACCATAGTTTACCATAATTTACTATAGTATACCAGGATTTACCATGTTCAAGTATGATTTACTGATTCTAGCATGATTTATCATAGTTTACCATGATTTACCACGATTTACCATAGTTTACCATGATTTATTATAGTATACCATGATTTACCATGTTCAAGTATGATTTACTGATTCTAGCATGATTTACCATAGTTTACCATGATTTACTATAGTATACCACAATTTACCATGTTCTAGTATAATGTACTGATTCTAGCATGATTTATCATAGTTACCATGATTTACCATGATTTACCATAGTTTACCATGATTTACTATAGTATACCATGATTTACCATGTTCAAGTATGATTTACTGATTCTAGCATGATTTACCATAGTTTACCATGATTTACAACGATTTACATTTACTATAGTTTACCATGATTTACTATAGTATACCATACCATGATTTACCATGTTCAAGTATGATTTACTGATTCTAGCATGATTTACCATAGTTTACCATGATTTACCATAGTTTACCACGATTTACCACGATTTACCATAGTTTACCATGATTTACTATAGTATACCATGATTTACTATAGTATACCATGATATACCATGTTCAATTATGATTTACTGATTCTAGCATGATTTATCATAGTTTACCATGATTTACCATAGTTTACCATGATTTACCATAGTTTACCATGATTTACTATAGTATACCATGATTTACCATGTTCAAGTATGATTTACTATGATTCTAGCATGATTTACCATAGTTTACCATGATTTACCACGATTTACTATAGTTTACCATGATTTACTATAGTATACCATGATTTACCATGTTCAAGTATGATTTACTGATTCTAGCATGATTTACCATAGTTTACCATGATTTACCATAGTTTACCACGATTTACCACGATTTACCATAGTTTACCATGATTTACTATAGTTTACCATGATTTACTATAGTATACCATGATATACCATGTTCAAGTATGATTTACTGATTCTAGCATGATTTATCATAGTTTACCATGATTTACCATAGTTTACCATGATTTACCATGTTCAAGTATGATTTACTATGATTCTAGCATGATTTACCATAGTTTACCATGATTTACCACGATTTACCATAGTGTACTATGATTTACTATAGTATACCATGATTTACCATGTTTTAGTATGATTTACTATGATTCAAGGTTGATTTACCATAGTTTACCATGATTTAGTCAAAAGAGCCAAGTCCCATCTCTATACTATGTTTTGATGCAGAGATATACGTTTTGCTAAACGGTTGCTAGGATACTCTCTTTGGTTGCTATGGAGTTACTTGGCAGCTGCCAATGATGAAATTCCAAAGGCTTCTTGTCAGTATGAATGATATAAACCAACTCCCATGCCTCTGTGACATTCAGAATGGAAGATATCCCTCTTTGGATTTTGGTTGCTAAGGTGCTCGACAATGGTTGCTAGGGAGGGGCTTGGAAGTGTTGAGGTGATTCATGATTGGCTGTTTACTGCCCCGAGTCAAATGAGACCACCCCCATGTTTCTATGACAATTCAGTCTGGAGATATCTCTTTGAACTCTTTCAATGGAAGTCTATGGAACTTGTTGCTAAGGGGCTCTAAATGGTTGCTAGGGCATGGCTTGATAGCTTCACAATGATCCTGAGAGACTGATTGGTCGTCTGAGTAAAATGAGCCCTCCCCCTTGTCTCTATGACACTGTGATCCAGAGCTACGTTCAATACAAAGTCCCTATGCAATTTACCATAGTAGGAAAAGCATGTGTGTTTCACGGGACGTTCCTTCCCCATAGTAAGTCAATGGGGCAACTTTGGGCATCTCCTGCCCCCCAGGGGTGCAACTTTTACCCCATTGTGAGGTATGTTCTTACAGAGCCTGTCAGCCTCTTCAAATGTGGCAAATCACACATTTCTGCGAAATCCTCGCTCAGAGCTACGTGTGGTCAAAGTTCGTCGCAATGTTAAGTCAATGGGACTTTTTTGGCCGCTTTTTCGCCCCTGGGGCGAACACCGCACCCCCGATCGCTTATAAAAGTCATAGCACACCTCTCCTTAATGAGCCGGTCGATTTGACACCTCATTCATGGCTCTGAGACAAACGGTGCGGGGCGAGTTACGCGCCAAACTTTTGTGTGGAAGAATAATAATAATAAAAATAATAATAAGTATGCAAGAGAACACTAATGATGCCTTGCTTTCAGCAAGCACCATTAATAATAAGTATGCAAGAGAACACTAATGATGCCTTGCTTTCAGCAAGCACCATTAATAATAAGTATGAGCAATAACAATAGTGATGCCTTGCTTTCAGCAAGCACCACTAATAATAAGTATGAGCAATAACAATAGTGATGCTTTTAAAAAAGCACCACTAATAATAATAAGTATGCAAGAGAACACTAATGATGCCTTGCTTTCAGCAAGCACCATTAATAATAATAAGTATGAGCAATAACAATAGTGATGCTTTTAAAAAAGCACCACTAACTAGATGCGAAAGTTCGTCGAGACAAACTTTAAGTTGGCTTGAGAAAGTTTGGACCGGAAAGTTTTTTGCTAGGCGGTTGTTAGGATGTTATGGGTGGTCGCTATGGTGTTGCTAGGCGGTTGCTAAGGTATTCTGGGTGGTTGCTAGGCGGTTGCTAGGGTATTTTGGGTGGTTGCTAGGGTGTTTTGTGTGGTTGCTAGGGTCTTTTGTGTGGTTGCTAGGTGGTTGCTAGGGTGTTCTGGGTGGTTGCTAGGATATTTTTGGTGGTTGCTAGGGTCTTTTGGGTGGTTGCTAGGCGGTTGTTAGGGTCTTTTGGGTGGTTGCTAGGGTATTTTGGGTGGTTGCTAGGCGGTTGCTAGGGTGTTTTGGGTGGTTGCTAGGCTGTTTTGGGTGGTTGCTAGGATATTTTGGGTGGTTGCTAGGCGGTTGCTAGGGTGTTTTGGGTGGTTGCTAGGGTGTTTTGGGTGGTTGCTAGGGTATTTTGGGTGGTTGCTAGGCGGTTGCTAGGGTGTTTTGGGTGGTTACTAGGATATTTTGGGTGGTTGCTAGGGTCTTTTGGGTGGTTGCTAGGCGGTTGCTAGGGTGTTTTGGGTGGTTGCTAGGATATTTTGGGTGGTTGCTAGGGTCTTTTGGGTGGTTGCTAGGGTCTTCTGGGTGGTTGCTAGGCGGTTGCTATGGTGTTTTGGGTGGTTGCTAGGATATTTTGGGTGGTTGCTAGGGTCTTTTGGGTGGTTGCTAGGGTGTTCTGGGTGGTTGCTAGGCGGTTGCTAGGGTGTTCTGGGTGGTTGCTAGGGTCTTTTGGGTAGTTGCTAGGCGGTTGCTAGGATATTCGTCCGATACTTAAGAAACCAACCCTAGACCCAGAGGTCCTGGGAAATTACAGGCCAATTTCCAACCTCACCTTTCTGTCAAAGGTTCTAGAGAAGGAAGTTGCCATTCAGCTTCACAACCATCTAGAACACAATAACCTATATGAGGTATTTCAATCAGGCTTTCGTTCGGCCCACAGCACCGAAACAGCTCTACTAAGGGTGACAAATGACCTTCTCATGGCAGCTGATTCAGGATCACCATCGCTGCTCATTCTACTCGACCTAACAGCTGCATTCGACACAGTGGACCATACCATCCTTCGGGACCGCCTCCACAATACAGTTGGACTATCGGGAACAGCACTGCAGTGGTTTCAGTCCTACCTTTCTGGCAGGACTGAACGAGTTTTATTAGGAGAATGTGAGTCCAGGATGCTCCCTGTTACATGTGGTGTTCCGCAGGGGTCGGTTCTCGGCCCTATCCTATTTATTCTATACCTGCTTCCCCTCGGTTCTGTCATCAGCAGACATGGACTATCCTTCCACTGTTATGCGGACGATTTGCAACTTTATATTAAAACTGCTCCAAGCCCCTCCACAACCTTGTCGCGACTCAACACATGTCTTCTGGAGATAAAGGAATGGATGAAAAGCAACTTCCTCCAGCTAAACTCCGGTAAAACTGAGGCACTACTTGTTGGAACCCCGCACCAGATCCACTCCTCTCCCGTATCTCAGTTTATCTTGGACGACCAAGTCATCACTTTCTCCTCCTCAGTTACAAACCTAGGGGTTAGGTTTGACCCGCAGCTGACCTTCAACGAACACATTAAATATATTTGCAAAACCTCCTTCCACCATCTTCTAAATATCTCCAAACTACGTCCTCTTCTAACTTTTCCGGATGCAGAGAAACTTGTTCATGCTTTTATTTCCACCAGGTTGGATTATTGCAACGGACTCTTCATTGGGATTTCTGCCAGAAACATGCAGAAGCTACAATACATCCAAAATAGCGCTGCCAGAGTCCTCATGAGAGTCCGAAAATATGATCACATAACTCCCATCTTACACTCACTCCACTGGCTCCCTGTTTCATTCCGGATCGACTTCAAAATTCTGCTGTACACACACAAATGTATCACTGGACATGCACCACCTTATCTACAAGAACTCATCACCTTAAAATCCTCCTCCCGCACTCTCAGATCATCAGGCCACCTATTTCTTCAGGTCCCTACCACCAGACTTCGTACTATGGGGGACCGAGCTTTCTGTTCAGCTGCACCGCGGCTTTGGAACCACCTCCCGAGTGAGCTGAGAGAAGTACAGAGCTTGGACACTTTCAAGGCAGAACTGAAGACTTTTTTATTTAGAAAGGCTTTTATGTGCTGATTGTTTTATTGTTTTTATGGTTTTTAGTATTCTGTAGTTATTATTGTTGTTCTTTAGTGTAGCACTTTGAGATTCTTCGGAATGAAAAGTGCGTTATAAATAAAATCTATTATTATTATTATTATTATATTTTAGGTGGTTGCTAGGGTCTTTTGGGTGGTTGCTAGGCGGTTGCTAGGGTATTTTGGGTGGTTGCTAGGATATTTTTGATGGTTGCTAGGGTCTTTTGGGTGGTTGCTAGGATATTTTGGGTGGTTGCTAGGTGGTTGCTAGGGTCTTTTGGGTGGTTGCTAGGGTCTTTTGGGTGGTTGCTACGCGGTTGCTAGGGTGTTATGGGTGGTTGCTAGGCTGTTCTGGGTGGTTGATAGGCGGTTGCTAGGGTGTTATGGGTGGTTGCTATGGTGTTGCTAGGCGGTTGCTAAGGTATTAAAGGTGGTTGATATGGTGTTACTAGGTGGCTGGTAGTTGTCACAGATGGTTACTATGGAGTTTTTATAGAGTTCTTAGCATGATCTTGGCATGATTTAACACTTAACTAATCACTATTAGCATGTAGCTATTCACTGCTAGCATGTGTAGTATGTTGGAAGTGCTGTTTGCTAGCATGAGTCAAAAGAGCCAAACCTCATCTCTATACGATGTTCTGATACAGAGATATAGGTCTTACAAAACGGTTGCTAGGGTACTCGAGTTTGGTTGCTATGGAGTTGCTTGGGAGCTGGAAGATTTAAACTTAAGAAGTTTATAGTGGTTTGAAGTTTACAGTAGTTTGAAGTTTGACAGATAGATAAATAAGTTAGATAGACAGACACACACACACACACACACACACACACAGACACACACACACACACACACACACACACACACACACTAACTCGCTCACACACTCACTCATAAACTCAGTGTGTGTGTCTGAGTTTAGAGTTTATAAGTGTATAAATTGATGAGTTTATAAGTGTATGAGTTCTTGAGTTTTGAGTTTATAAGTTTAAATCAGTTTAGAGTTTATAAGTTTAAATGAGATTAAGAGTTCAGAGTTTATTAATTTTATGAGTTTAAGAGTTCATAAGTTTATGAATTCATGAGTTTATAAGTTAATTAGTTTATAAGTGTTTATAGTTTAGAGTTTATTAGTTTAAATGAGTCTCAATGGCTCATATAGTATATAGAACGGCAGTTTGGTTTAGTCTTCAAGGTGTTTAGATTTAAATTTTTGTCGGTTTGAATTTTTTAGAACTCCCCAATGTAAGTCAGTGGGAATTTTTGAATGAGTTTTTTCGAGTTTTGATCGTCATTTTTAGGAAAACCGTAAGTGCGATCAGTCTGAAAAGATAAAGCAACTCGAGTCAGATCAGTTTGAGTGTCTGAGCCGAGTTTGGAGTATGTAGATTTAAAGCTCTAGGAGGAGTTTGAGTCAGATTTTTTTCCGCTCAGAAGAATAATAATAATATGTTTAAATAGGATTTCAATATGTTGGCTCTCTCAAGCCAACTTAATAATATGTTTAAGTACAATATCAGTAAGTTGGCTTTCTCAAGCCAACTTAATAATAATAATAAGTTTAAATAGGATTTCAATATGTTGGCTCTCTCAAGCCAACTTAATAAGTATGAGCAATAACAATAGTGATGCCTTGCTTTCAGCAAGCACCACTAATAATAAGTATGAGCAATAACAATAGTGATGCCTTGCTTTCAGCAAGCACCACTAATAATAAGTTTAAATAGGATTTCAGTACGTTGGCTTTCTCAAGCCAACTTAATAAATCCCTCTGTAATTTTTTTCCCATCTAATATGTGAACACGATGAAAAAAGAATTTTGAATCTGGCTTTATCCAATTCTCAGATTTCGTTTTTTAAAATATAGGCAAATTAGCGCATATTTAATTAGATAATTCCTAATTTGCATATTTAAACATTAAATTACAGAAACCTTGTAATACATTTTTTTCTCATCTTAATGTAGGTAATCAACTGGGAAAGTTTCATGGTGATATCTGCTAGTTAATTTTTTTACCCTATTCACCTGTACTGTCTCGCCTTAAGCCTTTCTAGTTTCCTGAGGAGATCGTCCATTTCGAATGTCTCCTTTTTCTCCCTCTCATTCATGGATTCCATGAGTTTCGTTCCATTGAGGGTAGTGGAGGCCTTGTTGTTATTGGCAACACCAAGATACATTATCTACAGGAATAATACAGAACAACTCATCATACACAAAATCAAACCTTTTAATTTTCTAAGTCTGATTAAGTTATATATACTCTTTAACCCCTTAAGATCATTTGAAAAGCTTACAAACTCTAGTCTGATTTTCAAAACAAATTACAGAGCAGTAATTTATCAATTTGCAACAAGAATATTTTCATACTCATAGGGCATGTTCAGACCTTTATTTTGAAATCATGAAAGATTGGTAGAAACTTCAGTTTGTTTTCATGTCAAGAGTTTAAAAGATAAGATTTATTAAATTTTTGGAGAAAAACATGTCTGAAAATGTTTTAAATGTAAAGAAAAAAGATATATATTCACCATTTGTGATGCGGTGTGTTATAACGCACATACGTTGTGCGTTTATTAGAGGTTAAGTTCAAATCAAATACTTCCAAACTGCCCATACTTCTTCTGAATAGGATGTCTACTTCATAAATTGTATGAAAATTATGGAAATATATGGTTCAGATTGCACAAACCATATATGGCAATGGAGGCACTATGGCAATATGGTCAGTAATGGAGCGTGGATGTCATCTAGTGAAAAACTTTGGTACTGTGCCCAAAAAAAATCTCACTGAAAGCACATTTTTTGAGATATCACCCTCAAATTTGTTCAGATACTTAGCTTTGATTTTCAGTTTTAGAGTCAAACATGTTTTGCAAAATATATATTTTATTATAAAAAATATATATTTTTACATTGTATATTTTCATACATTTTTTTTTTTTTCACTTTCATAATTTATTCCATTTCTACAATTATCTGCCAAATGTCTTCTTAAAAACAAGACCAACCATATGTCTATATTCCAAAGAATGCTTGAATTTCAACCATTTAAGTTTATATAGGCTACTTTATTTTCATGTCTATGTGAAAAAGGGGGTGCAAGTTAAGGGGTTAAGTAATTGTTATGCTACTGTTAAGATATACTGCAAAAAAAGGCCTGCATCAAATAATTATCAGTACCTTCCTGGAGAAGCCATCAATTCCTCCGAATATCACCATATTGTAAGGATGGCTGACGCGAAACAGTCGTTCCGAAGCTTTGCGAGATCCCGAAGCGCAGATGTTTCGAAACACTGATCCGAAGCGTGATTCAAAACACCTATGTCACGTGACTATGGCCAAACGAAGCCTCGAAGTGTTTCACTAAGTGTTTCATCAGGTGTGGTCCGCCGAATCAGCGTTTGATTGACACGGTCGGGAACAGACCACACAGTCGCACATCTGTATAAAAGTGAAATCAACGCATCTTGACCTCGTGGGTTTTTGTGAGAGGAGTTTGATTTTGAGATAGCGGATTTTTTGGTGATATAGTGACATAGTGCGATTTTATTAGTTATAGGCTATTTAGGCTTGCATTTAAATTTAACATGAATTTAAATGAAACTGGAAAGAGATAGCAGTAATCTTTCCTCATTTGTATGTACTAGCTAAAAAAAATATCTCCGCCGTCGGCGTCAATGGCCTCGTGGTCAGTTCGCCGACATGTAGCGCCTTTGCACTCGGGCGTCCCGAGTTCGAGTCCCGGCTCGTGGACCTTTCCCGCCTCGTTTTTTTGTCATCTCTCTACTGTCCTGTCACAATAAAAGGAAAATCACCAAAACAATATATATATCTTTGCATGCCAGTAACAAGTGTCCCTTGTGAGAGGATTTTTTCAAAGGCTGGAGAAATTATCTGTAAAAAAAGAAGTAGTCTAAGTCCTTCCACAGCAGAGAAATTAATATTTTTGAATAAAAATCTCTAAAAAAGTGAGACATTGTGGCTTGATTTCTTTTATTAATATTTATTTTGCAAGACCAAAATAACATTATGCACAGTGAGGAGCCTATAGGTTACAATCTTCACATATTAGAAAATTATAATAATAAAAAAACAACACATTTTTAATGGCTCGTCAAGGTTGTTTCAGATCAACACCTGCAAGTGACCACTAGGTGTCACCGTTGAGACGGGTGTCGGATTGATTCGAAGCCTCGAAACAATATGGCACATTTGGTTCAACTGTTTCAATTGCTTCACGAGGCCTCGATCTGGCCATCACTACCATATTGTACCTTAATAGAGGAAGTGAAAAAAGTGTATAAACATCCATAACCTTACTTTTATATTGAACTAGCCGGCTACTGCAAGCTACTGCAAGTTTCCACATTTGGTGGAAATCCGGGGTCAGTCGCCAACTCTGTAACCTGTCTGCACTATACTTCCCAGCATCCCTTCTGGTCCCCACCTGCACTTAGTCAGCCATTACCACACCTGCTGCTGATCATCACCAGATACTGATTCCCTGCACCTGCACTCCTTCATCAACACAGCCTACATCTAGTAATGGGCAAATGAATCTTTGGTGAAGTACTAAACCACTTAGGCCCCGTTTACACAAAGGGAAGACGCAGATATTGCCCTGCAGTTTGGCCTCTCATTTACACAAAAACCCCGTTTTTATCACAGAAAACGATTATTTCTTAAAAACTCCGGCCAAATTGGAGATTTCTGATAACGCCAGTTATGTGTTGCCGTGTCAGCTGGGAGAAACAGGGTTTTAGGTTCTCAAACGTCACATTATGCGCCAGAAAATGCTTAACGTCATGTGAGCGCCCTATATGTTTACAGTTTGTTTAGCTACTGATCATGGATGCTGTTAAGGTGGTACTCTTTTACTTTTGTGCAAACGCTTTTGGCCTGTTTGCATTTGCAAATACAACTGCTCTATTATATCGAGGAGCAGAGGAAGGAACTGTTATTCGTTGTTGCCGATTCTGAGGATTCTGATTGGATTGCATGGCTTTATCCTTCTCCCTACACTGCCGCCCATAGGTTTGGCATAGTTATGATGGCGCTCGACGGTGTATGTTGTGAATTCTTTAAGTTTTATGTCTTTAAGTATTATTTACTGCTGTATTCTATATCTTTTAAGGGTGTAATATGTAGAATAGCAAATCTGGCTCATCGGCAAAGTACTGACGTTATTTGATGTAATTTTAGAAACGCTGGCGGACTTCTCCGAAACAAGTGGCCAAACGAAACTGGAAGCGGATTCAGATTCAAATCAAATTCAGACATTTTTTTTTTTTTCTTCTGTTGGTGACATTTGGGAAATTATTTGAGACCAGTGATGTTGCTACCAGGGGTTTACAGAGCAGTACAATATCAGTCACCGACTGCCTATCGCTGATCAAAAATCTAAGGGATATGTATGTACAGTTCCGAGAAAATGTGCAAAATAATTTCGACAAAGTTTTAAAGTTGACTGATGAACTGATGGAAAAGAATTCCATCTCCAACTGGGATGTCACCACCAGCACCAGAGTAAGAAAGCTACCGGCCCAACTGAAAGAGTCTCTGGTTTCATGTAGTTTAGGCAAATCCACTGCCATAACTAAGCATTTTCTTTCAACTTCTGTGCAGGAAAACAGATGATGGCCACTCTTTCTCTTCCCTCATGGAGGTTTTGGACACCTGCCCCTCTGATGTCTTCCCAAACATAAATAGACTCTTAAAGATAATGGTCACACTGCCAATGACTTCTTGTAGTGTCGAAAGACTTTTCTCAACAGTTGGAAGAGTCAAATCATCTTTGAGATCACACATGACACCTTCGTGTTTAAATAATCTTTCCCTGCTGTCTTTTGAATGGGAACTGGTGGATTCTTTGGACTATGATGACATCATTGACATTTTTAATAATCGCCCCCGTAGACTCCGCCTTGTCATGTAAAAGGTAATCCCATGGTTTGAATTATAGCTGCTGAGCTATGTTGTATGCTGTTATGCTGCTGAAAACAGTGAAGTAAAAATGCTGTAATTTTATGCTGTATATATTTGCTTTTAAATCTTTCCCTGCTGTTTCTCGAACGTAAATTGGTGGATTTTCTGGACTGAGTATGATGACATCATTGACACTTTTTATAATCGATTTCCCAAGGCCAATGCAAGGCAGCAGCTATAGTTTCAAACGCATTAAAATAAGAGTCAACCTCAGTTTCTCTAAACGTAGGGACTAGTCGAATTTGTCTGCAAATGTCAAATTCATTTGAATTTACAGTAGGTGACACGTCAGAATCAACATTAGCAATAGGCCTATCAGGTGATACAGGAACTTTAAAAGTACTCACCGGCAAACGATGTGCACCTTGACTTTCCAGCTCGTACTGCTTCATCTTCAAAAGCTATGTGCTATGCTCCTGCCGTTTAACTTATAAATCGAATTCTTTAAGACAGATTTGTAGAAGAGCAGAACAGAGGTGGAAAAAGACAAACTCCAGCTTTCTTACAAAATTGTAATATATTCATTGTCAAAATTTTCAAAAAGCAGTAAAAGCCGCTAGGACTAAATATTTTTCGGAGATCATTCCAAACTCTGTTATAAATCCCTCTTCAATGGTGAAATTTGTTCAAAATTTGTTGAAACAAGTTCTAGGTACTGTCGGACCTAGTCTATTTGTCATAGTTATTAATGCCTTGTCACAGGGACTATGCCAGAGTGTTTGAAACATGCTGTTGTCCAACCTTTTATTAGGAAACTAAATATTGATCCTACTGTTTTGTCGAATTTTAGACCAATCTCAAAACTACCTTTTATTTAGAAAATTATAGAGGAAATAATATTCCAACAATTATAGTCATTTGAACATAAACAATGTCTTCGAAACATTTAGGAAATACCACAGCAGTCTGCTTTGCTGAAAGTTTTAAATTATATCTATCTATAAATTACAGAAACTTCTGTCAGTATGTCTGTCTGTGTGTCTGTTATTCACATATCTCTCGAACCGTTAGTCCGATGGATTTCAAACTTGACAGGTGTCTCGCTACGGGCACGAGTAAGTGCAGTGCCAAGTTTGATGATGTTTGGATTAGAAATGCAAAAGATATCGGTAAATATATCGGTAAAAGAAGCACTTAGAGGTTGTGGTTTAAAAATAAACATTATGACATTAGAGGGTTGTATCGGTCAAAGAAGCCCCAAGAAGGTTGTGGTTTAAAAATAAACATTCTGACATAAACACTCTGTCAGCTACACTGTTTACTTCTGAATATTATATTTTATTCACGGCCATCATTTGTTGTAACCTATTCACAAAATGTTCGCTCAAGCGTAGCATTTTTTCAGAGTTCACTGTGTAGCCTGCTCCCTCAATCGTCGAGTTCACTGTGTAGCCTGCTCCCTCAATCGTCGAGTTCACTGTGTAGCCTGCTCCCTGAATCGTCGCGCTTATTCATTTGTGGATGTTAACTGAATCTGTAAGTCACCTACACTGTTTACTTCTGTATATTATATCTATCTATAAATTACGGGAACGTCTTTTTGTCTGTGTGTGTGTGTGGGTGTTATTCGCATATCTCTCGAACTGTTAGTCTGATGGATTTCAGACTTGACAGGTGTCTTGCTACGGGCATGAGTAAGTGCAGTGCCAAGTTTGACGTTGTTTGGATTAGAATTGCAAAAGATATTGTTAAATATATATCGGTAAAAGAAGCACACACTGGCTTTTGCCGCTCTAGCCGCTGGCCACTCCCCCTCTCACACTGCACACTGAATGAGCACAGCTGGCCCCTCCCCCTCTCACACTGCACACTGAGTGAGCACAGCTGGCCCCTCCCCCTCTCACACTGCACCACCTGTTGGTGAGATCGACTAACAGCAGATGGAGAGTATGATCGGTAATCTACTGCTTTTCCTGCAGTTCCTGGATGTCAATGTTGAATTTACTGTCGAATTTGAACCACTGAATTTGTGGAAGCGAATTTGCAAAGCGAAATAAAATAGACAGAAAAATGCCTGTTGAACATTATAGGTTGTATTTTTAAACAGTTTGAATATTTTGGAAATGAAATATGAAAGGTGAATATGGATTATTGAATTTTAATAATGAAAATGTGTTTGAAATGTTTTTAATTGAAATATTCACAGCTTAAATATTCAACCATGTTGAATTTCAGCCCATAAAAATGCAAGCCCTAAAAATACAATGCATTAAAATGCAAGCATGGTTAAGCCTAACTGCCAATTTAAGATCCTCTGTCTTCAAACCTACAAGTGGATTAGCCACAACCAAAAGTGGCTTCCGCATCCTGCACACCTGCTTCGGCATTTCGTAACTCTGGACTGGATTCATCACATTCAAAACTCCGATCCTCACTAGCCTATCACACAATGCTTCTCGAATTGCTTGGTTTGTCCCAGCTCTTGGAACAGGTATATCATTAAAATCAGCTACCAAAAGCAAGTCAGATTTACGATATTTCTCCAATGCTTGCAAAGTAGGTGAAAGTCTAAACGCTTCAATGCTAAACTCCATTATATAACTATTTCCAACTCCCTTGCACAAGAAAAAACTGCCAATCAGAAGCAACAATAAATGCATTTAGCAAAAAGTGTACTCACCAGTAAGATATCCTAAATATATTTTTTTCCCAGAGGCGAGAAAAAGTTAATAAATAAATAATAATAATAATAATAATAATAATAATAATAATAATTTATATATATTAAAATATATATATATATACATGTGTGTATATATATATTATTCAAACGAGTGAACAAAATATGGCCTAACAAACAAAAATGAAGCAAAAGAAGCGGACGAGCCCCCATTTATTACGATTCGTCTAGCTTTAATCTAAACAAAAATATAGACATGACTCCCACGTCCAGTCGTCAGACCCAACAGATTCAAAAGACTACAAAATTCAAGAAAAACGATAAACGTTTTATTAAGATGGGGAAAATAAACATTTTTAAAATTGTGTGTTTTCAGAGTAACAAAAAAACCAGTGGGTGTAATAATCTTCAGGAAGACCCAAGGCCCAAAATAACAAACAAAACAGATAATAAATAAAATATCAAACTAACTTCCCTCAAAGTATCCAAATCAAAATCCAACTAATTATCCTCAATACACACAAAACACACAAAACAGAACGAACGTGATTTCAAAAGAAAAGGGCAGGTCACCCCTACAAAACACCACTGAAAATAAAAGACAACATAATCTAAATCAATTTCTACAGTGGTCTGACGGCTGGAGAGGAGACAGGAGAAGTGCGACCGGCCCGGAATCGCAACAACTCGCCTTCTGAGAGCGGAAGCACTGTTTTAAACCCACGTAAAGGGGTGGAGCCATCTCGCAGCTGATCAGAGGATATCCTGCTTGGAACAAACATCAAAATAAACACACACAGAGAAATAACAATGACAGAAAATACAAACAATATACAAACTCAAAACATTTATACGAAATTACATTTAATTCCGTAACACTGGTACTGGTATTGCATCACATGGTGCAGCACAATGGGAAAAAACATGATAGTCTTCAAATGCTTGTTCCAATATCACGGACAAAACTTGAATGAGCTTCTGCTCCCAGGACCAATGTTGGGGCCATCCCTACTTGCTGTGCTACTCAGATTTAGGGAACATTCAGTGGCAGTCAGCAGCGACATCAAGGGGATGTTCCACCAAATTAGATTGCTTCCAGAAGACAAACCACTCCTGCGTTTCCTCTGTTCCTGTATGTTTAGATCTCTCCAACCCAGTGTGTACTCGCAAGTGCAATGTCAGGCACTGTAATTTGCTCTGGCCCCCTTCCTGTTTGCCGGAGTGATGAGATACTTAGTAGACTGTCCTCACTCAATGGCTGGCTGTCTAAGTGGTGTCCACAAAATAATATAGAATGCATAGACAATTGGAAAAGTTTTTGGGGCAGACCTGACTTGTTGAAAAGAGATGGTATTCATCCCTCCTGGGATGGTGCTGCTCTTTTTTTCTAGTAATATGGCACATATTCTTAGAGCTCAAACATGAATTGGGGCTCAGGTCAGGAAGCAGAGACAGACTGGCTAAACCAACTGTCTGCTAGCTGTCTCATGTCACTGAGGTCAGATAAATCCCATCACATAGAGACTCTTTCACCTAGATATCATCATATAGAGACTGTGTCTGTTCCCCGAATTCCCCAATACAAAAAACTCCAAAACACATTTAAGGGTACAAATTTAATTGATGTTCAACAAATTAAAAACGGATATAATACAGATGAACAAATGATAAAGCTTGGGTTGCTGAATATTCAATCCCTTCAAAAGCACTTATTGTTAATGATATTATTACAGATTATAACTTAGATGCGCTGTGTTTGACAGAAACCTGGCTAATACCAGACGACTACATTACTTTAAATGAGTCCACCCCGCAAGATAACTGGTATAAACATGTGCCTCGTCTGAAAGGCAAAGGGGGAGGTGTTGCTGTAATTTATAGTAATATCTTCAGAATTACTGAAAAGTCTTGTTTTAAATATAATTCTTTTAAAGTGTTAGTGCTTAAAGTAACACCATCTAGTGTAAATTATAAATTAAGTTTGTGATTTGTCTACTGTATACAGGCCACCAGAGCACCATACAGACTTTATCAAAGAATTTGCTGATTTTCTATCAGAGTTAGTACTGGGTGCAGATAAAGTCCTAATTGTTGGTGATTTTAATATACATGTACATAATGAAAAAGATGCATTGGGATTGGCATTTAAAGACATTCTGATCTCTATTGGAGTTAGACAACACGTGTCAGGACCTACTCATTGTCGTAATCATACTCTAGATCTTATATTATCACATGGAATCTATGTTGATGCCGTTGAAATTCTACAGCAGAGCGATGACATCTCAGATCATTATCTAGTCTTGTGTATACTCCATCTAGCCAAGGTTGCAAACCCGATTCCGTGTTACAAATATGTTAGACCTATCACTTTTGCCACTAAAGATTGCTTTATTAATAATATTCCTGATCAATTTCAACTCCACGAAGAACTCGATATTGCGACAGAAACTTTTGACTCTCTCTTTTCCAGCACCTTAGACATAGTTGCTCCTTTGCGCTTAAAGAAGATTAAAGAAAATAGTCCTACGCCATGGTACACTGAGCAAACTCAGGCCCTTAAGAGAGCAGCCAGAAAAATGGAGCGCAACTGGAAGAAAACAAAAGAGTAAAACATTTTTTTTCGCATTTCATGGAAAGAGCACGATTGCGTACAGAGAGGCCTTAAAAACTGCTATATCTGCTTATTTTTCAACCCTATTAGAAGAAAATAAACAAAACCCTAGGTATTTATTTGAAAAAATAAATTAACGTTAAATTACGGCTAAATTAACGTTTCCAAGCAGCACAGCAGTAACGACTTTATGAACTTCTTTATTTATGTAGCGGGTAGGGTGGTTGAGATGGGAAGGGTATCTTTAGGCCTGCACACTGGCACTGATTATTTGGATCAGGTGGTGTGAGTGATTCTACACGGGTTTGCAGCAATGTAAGTAACGGGAGAAAGTGAGTCTTTTTGGAAGGTTATGCCTATTTGTCGTTAACACTAAACTCATTGAGAACCGCTTAACACGGCTCATTGTTTGTTTGTTTGTAGCTCGGTCTGGTGTCTGCGTGTATGGTAACCAGTAAATGGTACCAGCAGTTACGAGTCTACAGAAACTTGCTCACATACTAGCGAGTAGTGATTTTACACGGGTTTGCAGCAACGTAAGTTTATTAACCCTTTTTCTTTCCGACGTAACATGTAATGTTTAGCGCTGATCGTTTCCTTTCTTTGATATTGCCTATGAATAGAAGCAACACTGGGGAGAGTGCACAGCTATTAGTCATTCACACCGTTTAACTTTATTGTTACAGGGCATATAGCTCTAATTCATCTAGGCTGGTGCCCAAAGAAAAATTTAAGTTTATTTAACCCCCTGGGGTCGGCGGTATCACCGGCGATACCAGCTCGCTTTTTTTTTATCAGTTCAAAAGAGATTCATTTTGCTCTGTTGACTTTGATATTACAAACAAGTTTCATACATCAATCGATTCTGTTAAATGTGTATTATTTTTGTGTATACTCACAATAAAAACAAAGTGTTGTGCTTTTTGCCAAATAAAGAAAAATAAACACGAAGCGAGTTCTGCCTTCTCTCTGTCAGTTAAGTCCATTCTGAAACGCGTCCGAAAATGAACAAGAACTCAGCGAATACTCAGTCAAACAGGCATACAGACACACAGGCATGAAGCTTGAATTCTCTTCTTTTAAATGAAGTAATTTATATAAAAAACAAATATTCTCAGCTTGTGAAATCTGTATTAAAAGAGAGCGATTCCAGTCGAGCTCATTAGAGCTCATTCAAATGTAATGTGACCACGCCCCGGAGAGCGTGCGCTATTCAAACACAAATGAATGAGGCAATCCACGCAAACCTGTGAACACCCCCATATCAGCTCGAGAAAACACAAGTTTATTCAGATCATTACTTGTTTACACAGTCTCGCAGCGCTGTGAGGAATAATAATAATGGAAAATGTACCTCAGAAGTGCGGGTATTTCGAGGAGCAAGGATCCGACTGAGCTGAGGAATACTGTAGTAAGTTTTTTTTCCTTCTCAAGTGAATCGCGTTTCTGTTTGTGAATGAATGAACGGCAGAGATGCACGCTGTTTACCACAGCTCACAAAAAGACCGTTTAAATTTAAATCGCTTTCTGTGTGTGAATGAATGATGATGTTTTAGCAAACTGTATTGCTATACTGAGATGAGTAAAAATCGACTGAAATATGTTGAAATAAAATGTAGGCTATTTGTATAAGCAACGTATTAAACTGCAAATTAACATTTATATGCCCTAATATTTCATAAAAACAACGTTACAGTCAGGCGAAATATGAAAGACAACATTTTTGTTGACTAGATTTGGGTACAGTTTTTACTGTAGAATATACTGCCACATCAAATAAGCTTTTGTTTAGCAATTTCTGCTCATATGTTATATATATATATATATATATATATATATATATATATATATATATATATATATATATATATATATATATATATAAAATAGGGCTGGGCGATTTAAATCGTGAGATTGTTTCCTTGATTAGTAGTAAATCGCCATCACCTGCTTTCAGATGGAGCGGCATTTACTACAAAGAGCCGTAGTTAACTGACAAGCTGAGCCATATCGCCATCGGACGAATCGCCAGCGATTATTAATGCGATATGGCTCAGCTTGTCAGTTAACTACGGCTCTTTGTAGTGAATGCCGCTCCATCTGAAAGCAGGTGATGGCGATTTACTACTAATCAAGGAACCGGCTTTACTGACGAGATGCGCATAACAATCTCACGATTTAAATCGCCCAGCCTTAATATATAATACTATTTTTGTCAAAAATAAAGTCATCAACTAAGATGTTAGCTGTTCCAATGTTGGCTATATTCAAACTAATGAATACATATGATAAAATGTAGGCCTATAATAATTTTTTTACAAAGAAAGAGTACACTTGAAATATTGTTGAAATTGTAATTATTGTTGTAATTGTAACCTTTTTAATAAAATAGCAAAACATATTTACAAGATAGATGTAAGCAAAATCTTAAATGGTCAATACAAGTCTTCTTCTAAATATATCTTTTGTCCTTGCATTGTGGCTCAGTCAGTGTCACACCTGAATGAATGGCTCATTATGCAGAGTGGGTGGGACATTGTATTCTCAGGTGTAAACTACTCCCCCTTCACGCCCCCCTCGCATATTGGCTTTCCAAGCAAAACCTGTTTTACACAATTTAAATCAATGTATTGGTTTATGTGAACGATAAAGCAAGACTATTTTCACATAATTTTGAAGCCAGAACTCGAAGCGACAACATCCATTAGTCAAAAGTCTTATTGACACATATTTAGTATGAGTTTTGTGGTCTTATTTCAGCAACTTTCATTTTAATTTTTTCCAATAACCACGCATAAACATTATTCTCTTAAAAATACAAACATCTACATTCATGTTGCTCACATATTATGGAAGCCCTGTTTGTGCTATATAGAGTGAATTTACACCTTTGCCATTAACATGTTTCTAAATAACTGAAAAAAGCACAAATGTCAGAGCATGTCAGAACATCCCAAAGGCCGCAAAAACACCTTAGACCCCAGAGGGTTAATCCTTTTTTGTCCTAATTTTCCAATTAGAGATTGTTTTAAATTGTCACAATGCTATCAAACATCGCATCATAAACCACTTATGCTTGTGATTACAGGAGGATTGCCTTCGTCTGTCACTAGCCACTGTTTTTCCTGGATTTAATCATTCTGTTTTACTTTTTATTTCTTTGGATGTTTGTGTGTGTGTCTTGGGGATCTGCTACCATCGTTCTGTGATGACCTGGGCCTAGGATGGAGTCTTGCTTGTGGTAGCTTGTTAATCTAAATGTTTTGTGTTTTTGTTTCTCTGTTTGGCAATCATCATATTCCAATATTCGGCCTATGGGCATTGTGCAATATCTCCTTTGGGGACAGTGTCTATTTTGCAATGTTCACTAGTGTGAAGTGTGAAGTGTGAAATGCTGTGTTAGTGTATGCACGGCCGATTTGGTTTGAAGTGTCTCTTGCAGTGTTGGAGTGTGTGTATGTGAACAGTATCTATTTATTCGACTTTATTCACTGTAGTCTTGATATTGTTAGATTTTATATCCTGTACCTCATTTACTATGAGACTTTTATTCACTGTGATTTATTTATTGTAGAATTGTTCACTGTTACCTACGGGGAACATTTGTCTGCTCTGATTGCCAATCAGTATATTGTCTAGTTTGATTACATCAGTCCCATTTCTGTTCCTTTATTGGATACAACCTGCCTTAATAGTTTAAAGGGGAGTGCGGTTTGGGTTTTCTAGTTTAGAGATTCAAATTGTGTGCGTCGGAGCGCCCCCTAGGGGTCACATTTGGCGTAGTCGGCAGGGTAAAATTGGGACTGGTGTAAGACCTGTGTATTTTGTTTTTGTGTATGTACCTTTTTTATTTATTTATTATTTTGTATGTTTGTTATTTTTTGGTGGCGATAACCAAGGTTACATTGATTACAGGAAAAACAGTGGCTGAGGAAAGGTCCGGGACGACGACGCTGTAAACAATAAGTGGTTTGTGTTTAACATTTAACTGTCTCTTCTGTTTTTTTGTTTGTTTTTTATTCTGCCCAAATATCACAGGTCATGGAAGACCAGGTTAGACTTTTAACTGAGCAGATCCAACAACTTCAAGCAGATAATGAAAGACTTCGGCAGGGAAACGTAGCGCCCCCAGTGGATACAGATCAGGGAGAGCCAAGTCGGTCAGTGCCAGGTTCATCTGGTATGAGGTATGTCTATGTGCCAAGAGAATGTAAATATACCAAGTTTTCTGGTAGTCCAGGTCCGGAATGTCCTCCTGTGGAGGAATGGGTTGAAGAGGACTTGTATCAAGTATCTCTCGTGTTTCTTGTTGTGTAGCCGTCATGGCAAGAGGACTTGTACCAAGTATCTCTCGTGTTTCTCGTTGTGTAGCCATCATGGCAAGAGGACTTGTACTAAGTATCTCTCGTGTTTCTTGTTGTGTAGCCGTCATGGCAAGAGGACTTGTACTAAGTATCTCTCGTGTTTTTCGTTGTGTAGCCGTCATGGCAAGAGGACTTGTAACCAGTATCTCTCGTGTTTCTCGTCGAGTAGCCGTAATGGCAGAGCACTTGCAACAAGTGTCTCTTGTGTTTCTTGTGTAGCCGTCATGGCAAGAGGACTTGTACCAAGTATCTCTCGTGTTTCTCGTCGACTAGCCATAATGGCAGAGCACTTGCAACAAGTGTCTCTTGTGTTTCTTGTGTAGCCGTCATGGCAAGAAGACTTGTAACAAGGGTCTCTCGTATTTCTTGTGTAGCCGTCATGGCAAGAGGACTTGTACCAAGTATCTCGTGTTTCTCGTCGAGTAGCTGTAATGGCAGAGCACTTGTACCAAGTGTCTCTCGTGTTTCTCGTGTTTCTTGTGTAGCCGTCATGGCAAGAGGACTTGTACCAAGTATCTCGTGTTTCTCGTTGTGTAGCCGTCATGGCAAGAAGACTTGTAAAAAGGGTCTCCCTCAGTGTTTTCTCTACTAGCGCGGCTGGTGATCAGCCGCCTCCAACTTCTGTGCAACAGGAGCAGACTCTGCAGGATTCGTCTGTAGAACATACTCCAGCAGCTGAAGCGCCAATGCCAATACCTGAACGAGAGTTTGTGCCAAGGCGGACCAATAGAACAACAGCAGGCCACCATTCAAACCCTTATAACCTCCCGTGCACATTAACCGAACAATCACCTGGAGACGAACATAGGGGAGCTCATTTAACTGTTAGCTCCCACAATGTTGTTTTTAGGCCCTGGTTGTAGCACCTTCGCCACCTGTCACCGAGACGGTGACATTTTGGGGGCGGTGAATGTAGCGGGTAGGGTGGTTGAGATGGGAAGTGTACCTTTTAGGCCTGCTCACTGGCACTGATTATTTGGATCAGGTGGCGTGAGTGACGCGTCCCTTTAAATGTGTCGTTAGACATGAACAGAAAAACATAATAGCGAGTAGTGATTCTACACGGGTTTACAGCAACGTAAGTAACGGGAGAACGTGAGTCTTTTTGGAAGGTTATGCCTATTTGTCGTTAACACTAAACTCATTGAGAACCGCTTAACACGGCTCATTGTTTGTTTGTTTGTTTTTAGCTCGGTCTGGTGTCTGCGTGTATGGTAACCAGTAAATGGTACCAGCAGTTACGAGTCTACAGAAACTTGCTCACATACTAGCAAGTAGTGATTTTACTCGGGTTTGCAGCAACGTAAGTTTATTAACCCTTTTTCTTTCCGACGTAACATGTAATGTTTAGCGCTGATCGTTTCCTTTCTTTGATATTGCCTATGAATAGAAGCAACACTGGGGAGAGTGCACAGCTATTAGTCATTCACACCGTTTAACTTTATTGTTATGGGGCATATAGCTCTAATTCATTGAACTAGCTGTGTCCAAAGAAAAATGTAAGTTTATTTAATCTTTTTTGTCCTAATTTTCCAATTGTGATTACAGGATGATTGCCTTCGTCTGTCACTAGCCACTGTTTTTCCTGGATTTAATCATTTTATTTTACTTTTTATTTCTTTGGATGTTTGTGTGTGTGTCTTGGGGATCTGCTACAATCGTTCTGTGATGACCTGGACCTAGGTGAGCCTAGGATTGCTAGTGGTAGCTTGTTAATCTAAATGTTTTGTGTTTTTGTTTCTCTGTTTGGCAATCATCATATTCCAATATTCGACCTATAGGCATTGTGCAATATCTCCTTTGGGGACAGTGTCTATTTTGCAATGTTCACTAGTGTGAAATGCTGTGTTAGTGTATGCACGGCCGATTTGGTTTGAAGTGTCTCTTGCAGTGTTGGAGTGTGTGTATGTGAACAGTATCTATTTATTCGACTTTATTCACTGTAGTTTTGATATTGTTAGACTTTATATCCCGTACCTCATTTACTATGAGACTTTTATTCACTGTGATTTATTTATTGTAGAATTGTTCACTGTTACCTACGGGGAACATTTGTCTGCTCTGATTGCCAATCAGTATATTGTCTAGTGTTTAATACAATTATATTTGATTACATCAGTCCCATTTCTGTTCCTTTATTGGATACAACCTGCCTAAATAGTTTAAAGGGGAGTGCGGTTTGGGTTTTCTAGTTTAGATATTCAAATTGTGTGCATCGGAGCGCCCCCTAGGGGTCACATTTACAAGATTGATAATATCAGGGACAAAATTATAAATATGCAACCCTCTACTACAGTATCACATCAGGCAGTGCATTGTAGTCTCCTTTAGGAAAAATTTGATTCATTCATTGCTATAGGAGAAGAAGAATTTACTAAACACGTTAAATCATCTAAATCGACAACATGTATGTTAGAGCGTATACCAACTAAGCTATTTAAAAAGAGATGCTTCCAGAGGTCATAGATCCTCTTCTTAATATCATAAATTCATCTTTCTCATTAGGATATGTACCAAAAACTTTTAAGCTGGCTATGATTAAACCGCTTGTTTAAAAAAACGCAACTTGATCATACAGAATTAGTCAATTACAGGCCGATCTCGAATCTACCTTTTCTGTCAAAGATACTAGAAAAGGCAGTATCCTCACAACTATGTTTTTTAGAAAGAAATGGTATCTGTGAGGATTTTCAGTCATGATTTAGACCGTACCATAGTACTGAGACAGCTCTCATTAGAGTCACAAATGATTTGCCCTTATCATCCGATTGTGGTTGTATCTCTCTATTAGTGTTGCTCGATCTTAGTGCTGCATTTGATACTATTGACCACAACATTCTTTTAAATAGACTCGAAAATTATGTTGGCATAAGTGGAATTGCATTAGCATGGTTTAAATCATACTTATCTGACCGGTTTGTAGCAGTAAATGAAGAGATGTCTTATCGATCAAACATTTAGTATGGCGTACCACAAGGCTCAGTGCTAGGACCGTTGCTTTTCACTCTGTACATGCTACCCTTAGTAGATATCATTAGGAAGCATGGCATTAGTTTTCACTGTTATGCTGATGATACTCTATATTTCTCCACGCCCAGACAAAACTTGCCAATTCACAAAATTAACGGAATGCATAACTGATATGAAAAACGTCTCAAGTTACGACTGTAACCCTAGTTCCCTGAGAAGGGAACGAGACAATGCGTCAATGACGCTTTGGGAACGCTCCTGCGTGATTGCGTCTGAAGCACTTGTGTCAATTCCCCGGGCCTCAGCCCCTGCCTCAACAGGATGTCTGCTCCTACATTCTGATGCCCCGGAAATAAACTGCTTTCAGGGAGAGCAGCTTCCCTAGGGACCACAAGATAATCTGGTGCGCCAGTTTGCATAGTGGACGAGAACGCAGAACCCCTGCCGAATTATGTAAGAGACCAACGATGTGTTGTCTGTACGGACAAGCACATGATGGTCCCTCAGGTCTGGGAGGAAATGTCTCAACACATTGAAGACTGCCATCATCTCCAGGCAGTTTATGTGCCAAGAAAGATGATAACTCCTCCACAGGCCCTGGGCTGAGCGGCCTGTGGCACCAAGGGTGGCGGGGTTGGCAGAACGGCCTCCTGAGGGCACCGAGGTGGGGCGGGCGCCGTATACTGAGGTGTACACCGTTCCACCCCGGTCGGGGTTGCCCTCAGAGGTCTGACACCAGTGGCGACAGGACCTTGGCCGAAGCCTTTTTCGCAGAAAAGACTGTCCTCAGATCCATCTTCTGCTTCAAAGGCTTCTGTTGAGAATGCCATTCCGGTCCCCAATCTTTCTGAGGGGGAGTACAGGAAACGACACTCTGTCCTGTACAAGGAGTTTGTTAATGGCTAGGGCTGCTCCGCCCAGCAGCCCCATTTACGCTTTACCCACCAGCGCCAAGAGTTTCTAACTGGCCTGGAGAGCAATGCCGAGCCTTAAGGGGAGCCTAAAGCCGCCTTTCCACTGCACACGACATTCGCATTCAATTGTCGCATTTCGCCCCCTGGTGTCAGTCGCACGGAACTTTGAAATTGGTCGTGAAGCAACCGTTACCCTCGGCTATTCACAATGGTAAAATTAATGATTTTAATGAATGTAATGCATGCATGAATATATCCACACAAAACAAATGACCCTCAATACATCTAATATAAAAAATAGTCGATTTTATAGAGCTAATCAATATAAATATTGATTTAATAATGATACAAATATTTTTTTCAGCCATAATTATTAATAACCGTAATTTTGCAGGAATAGCGTTTACATTAAAGTAATAAAATATTGGTAATTCTAGCTTCGCACTCGCACTTCATTTTGATTAGAATACATCACATCCGGTCAACCGGTCGCATGCGGTCTAGCCGCAGAAGTTCAGATATTTCAACGCATCCGAAGCTCAAATCGGATCCGAAATTTCCGCATACGCATATGATCGGAACTCCCCGCAGCTCCCGTACGACTCTCCATTGGAAATGAATGACTTCCGGTCCGACGGCTGTCGTTTGTCGTGTGCAGTGGAAAGGCGGCTTAAGCCGTGACAGGACTGATAGCTCGCAAGCGTCTGTTCTGCCTTTGGCATTGGCCATGCCCAAGCTCTTTCAACCCAATTTATTAAACATAATTTTTTAGAATTGAAAATACAGGCTGGAAGGGTTGATCCGGGATCTCATTTTTTTATTAGTGGAGATCGGGAAAAACTGGAAGGCCCTGACATGGAAGTTATAAACTCCAAAACTCATTGTACACAGGGGATTGAGATGGAGAATCTTCAATTCCCTTAACTCGATGCTCAGCACATCCATCTTCTCGGAGGTGGACAGCTGCAGCAACGAATTATACCATTTAATTCTTCAAAATTAAATGTAGTAAAAGATCAACCAGACAAGTTAACACGGTCTGGATGAAATGCTGAACTTATACATGAATCTAACTAATGAAAGTCAGATAAGCAAATTTAAATGCAGCCCACTTATTTAATTCCTCAGAATCAAACAGCAAAAAATCAACATAGTCTGAATGAAAGGCTGAATATATATTTATATATATATAGGCTTATATATAAAAAAGTAGTTTCAACATACAATAAAATAATCATAAATTCATAGTTTGCAATCCACTATGTATCTCTTTAATCTATGCATTGTATTTGCATAACCACTTGATTCTTATTGCAGTCTTTTTTAAATAAACAGTAGCATGGGGAAACTCCCGATATAGTGCACACATGTTGGTAATGTTTATTTTAACATATTTCCACTATTTTCATTTTTACATAGAGCTACATGATTCTTCGAACATGCTCTTAATGGATGAGGGTGGTGAGTTTTTATTCCCCTGCATCGATGCTCAGCACCTCTACCTCCTCAGAGTTAGACTGCTGAAACACTGGGCTCTCTAATTCTCTCTTTAATTTCCTATTCCTATATTGTTAAAAGCGCTATATAAATGAAGGTGACTTGACTTGACAGAATAAGGAACCTGCTGGCAGATGGAGGCTTTGAACTGAGGCAGTGGTCCAGCAATGCCCCTTCAACTATAAGTCACCTGCCTCACGATACCATATCGGACAGTGCAGAACTCTGGATTTCACAAGGCGGAACAGACATCCAGGAATCGACATTGGGGCTCCTCTGGAACCATCAGTCTGACACAATCTCCTACAAATACCGTGCCAAGGACAGTAGTGAGACTACCATGCGCAACATATACAGAATCCTAGCCAGCCAGTACGACCCGTTTTGTTACCTCATCCCTTATACCACTCGCACCAAGATCATCGTACAACGCCTGTGGGACAAAAAACTGATTGGGATGATCCACACTTGCCCACAGATCTGCTACAAACCTGGACTGAATGGGAGGAGGAGCTACCAGCCCTACAGAATATTGTTCTTCCTCAGTGTTACTGTAGCCCCACCAAGGACACAGAAACGAGCCTAAGAGACATACAGTACATGTTTTCTGTGATGCCTCCGACCGTGCTTATGGCTCTTGTGGCTTATCTTTGAACAGAGGATCAACATGGGCAAACAGAGGTAACCTTCTTAACAGCAAGATCATGTGTAGCACCAAAAAAACAACAATCTGTTCCCCAACTGAAATTGTGTGCTGCACTGACAGGAGCTCAACTTGCCAAAGTACTCAGCAATGAGATTAAAGGAACACTTCGACTCTTTGGGACTTTAGCTTATTCACCGTATCCCCCAGAGTTAGATACCGTATTTTCCGGACTATAAGTCGCACTTTTTTTCATAGTTTGGCTGGTCCTGCGACTTATAGTCAGGTGCGACTTATATATCAAAATTAATTCAGACTGAGATGAAAACATTACCGTCTACAGCCGCAAGAGGGCGCTCTATGGCGGAGCTGTTCAGAAGCGACACCAAGGATGAAGAAAATTCAATGGATTCAGTGATGTGGAATGAGATCGCGGGTGCTCGGTGAACTTGTTTACTGGTAACTTGCTTGTTGGACTCGCTGGCTTATGTTAATTTAGACTATTCAGCCTCCCAGGTATATGTTCTTAATGCTATTGTGTAGCTGAATAACTGTTAATGTGTTGCGTTAACATACCAGACACCTACTCAGCCTGTTGTTCTGTGTGCTACTGTGTAGTTGAATAGCTTGCCTTTCCATATTAAATGTCTGTTCTTGGTCTTGGATTTTGTGAAATAAATTTCTAAATAAATGCGACTTATAGTCCAGTGCGACTTATATATGTTTTTTTCCTCTTCATGACGCATTTTTTGACTGATGCGACTTATACTCCGGAGCGACTTATAGTCCGGAAAATACGGTAAGTCCATACATACCTTTTTCATCTCCGTGCGTGCTGTAAGTCTGTTTGACACACCCACCGCTAGCCTAGCTTAGCACAAAGACTGGATGTAAATGGCTACAGCTAGCATACTAATCCCAATAAGTGACAAAATAACGCCACTATTTTCCTATTTACATGCTGTGATTTGTATAGTCACAGTGTGTACAAATAACAAGGTCATATGAGACAACATTTTTTAAACGTTTAAATACTGGGAACTATTTTCTCAGAAGGCGAAGCACTGCTACTTGGGCGGAGTGATTAGCGCAGCACCCGAGAAGCGCTGTGGTGAGGAGCAGAGAGTTCGCTCAGAGTTGGAATAATAGAGTCAGCAATTACTAGATAGTAAATGCAAAGTTTACAATCATGGGTGTTTGCTGTATTGTAAAGAGCTGCGACAATAAACAGGGGAGACCAGGTAATACCATGATGTTTCATAGAATTCCAACCAAAAACACTGACCTGATGAATCAATGGCTACTTGCTCTGGATATAGATCCAAACACACCTGTAGACATCATCAAGGACTATCGCGTTTGCTCAGAACGTTTCACTGAGGACGACTATTTTGAAAAAATGGAATTTGCCACACGGACCATGAAACGTGTGCTGAAGGATACGGCCATCCCATCGATAGTAAAGACAGGACAAAGTGGATCACCTGCGGCTGCGGGAAGTGTTCCGTTATGTTTTTAGATGACTAGCCTACTGTCACAGTGCCATTAGCTAGATGTAATGTAACCTTAGTGACACTATTACATGAATAGGGTGCTCACTACTATTACAGTTGTTCCCGGGCTCCATGTATCCCCTGTAATGTTAGTATTGTGTTGTCACAAACGCGCTCTATCGCCCCAGTAACAAATAAGCGGCGCTAAAGGTAACTTTCAGGACTGTAGCCTTCAACTTGCTAATGAATTGGAGGGGGGGATGGGCAGTTTTCATTTTTGAGAAACAGTGACCTTGTTTGTGAAATAGTAGGCTACTCCCGTTCTGATTCTCCCCTCGACCTCAGTCTGTTCGGCATCTTGTCTATCAGCTTCCAAAGTTTGTAACTCCTCGTCTGTGTATTCTGGCTCAAAATGATATGGTTCTGGATCTTGGTTTGATACCAAATAAAAATCCTCTGACAATTCCTCAAAGTCAGCCATGATCACGAATCACGTTCGCTACTAGCTAGTTAGTCACGTTGGTTTTGTTGACGGAACGGCGCTTCTCGGGTGCTGCGCTAATCACTCCGCCCAAGTAGCAGTGCTTCGCCTTCTGAGAAAATAGTTCCCAGTATTTAAACGTTTAAAAAATGGCTGTGTCTCATATGACCTTGTTATTTGTACACACTGTGACTATACAAATCACAACATGTAAATAGGAAAATGTTGGCGTTATTTTGTCACTTATTGGGATTAGTATGCTAGCTGTAGCCATTTACATCCAGTCTTTGTGCTAAGCTAGGCTAGCGGTGGGTGTGTCAAACAGACTTACAGCACGCACGGAGATGAAAAAGGTATGTATGGACTTATCTAACTCTGGGGGATACGGTGAATAAGCTAAAGTCCCAAAAAGTCGAAGTGTTCCTTTAACCTGCCCATATGCCAAACAGTCTTGTGGACTGATTCCACCACTGTCCTCACATGGTTACAATCGGACTTTTGCTGATTCAAAGTATTTGTTGGTACTCGGGTAGCAGAAATCCAGGACCTCACAGAACAACATAGCTGGCAATACATACCCTCCGCAAATAATCTAGCCGATGACATCACTCGGGGAATGAGTCTGCGCGAGCTTCGCCCGGGAAGTCTCTTGTCCCAAAGACCGCCTTTCTTGAAAGATCCAGCCAATCTGTGGCCCGAATGCCCCAGTCCAGTTGATATAGACAATAATGAACTTCCCAAGACTGGTTCCAGTCCTCTTGTGTGCTTCAAATCCTCTGATTTCAGTCAGTTTAAGACTCTCGAGGAGCTAATCGAGTCCACGGACATTCAAAAGGCTGCCAATGGTGAGCTAAAAATGGCAAAAAGATACTCTAGTCTAGACATCCAGGTTGGCACTACAGTGTTGATCATCGATCCTCAGCTTTCTGGCCCGTGGGAAAGGTGTCAGAAGTATTCCCTGGAGTTGACACTAGAGTAAGGACAGCCAAGGTTCAGGTGGGAGAAAAAACTTACACTCGGCCATTTGCACGCCTTATACAATTACCTGCCATTCCTGATTAAAGTAATTGTTAACCCACAGTAGAATAGAAGCCTTTTGAATGTGTACATATTTCCTTACGTAAATCTGGGGGCGGCTGTAAAAAAGACAATTGTTTGCTGTCACTAACCTTTCTCTCTAAAATCTCTCCCTCTGTATTTGAGGCACACGCACACACAGCACCTTGCCTGAGCCAATCAGCGTCCAGAAACCTTGACCACGTGTATTCATGCCTGTAACTCCCTAGTTCGTATGTTTGAATACATATCTTAATTATTGTCCGCACTAGAGTTACACTTGCTTTATTATTACATGTTATATTATTGTTTGAAGCGAAGTTTGCTGTATTTTTTCTATATTTAATGGGAGAATTGTTGTAAACAATTTGCTACGCGCATGCACTCTCATAACCCAGACAGAGCGGCGCCATACATTACAGCTGTGCGTTGCATATAATATAGAATTTACAGCCTACCTTAAATTTGCTTTCAGATTTTTCTAATAATGTTCAAGTTTAATTATTAATCTTATTTTATTGTGCTGTATTACTGCTCATATGTTTATTTGTTGTAATGTATCATTATTATTATTATTATTGTGTATATTCATGTTTATGTTACTGTTTATTTGATAGAAAACCACAACCACAACAATACAAACCAGTCTGTTGAGTGGTGACAATAAATGGGTTATTCCCAGAAAGCAAGTGCATCTTCGTTTTCGTCTCTAATCGGACAGTCTTTGGTGGGTCAGCACCCTGAGCTGGCAACTTGTGTTTTATAGTGAAGTGCTACCAATCAAAAGCATTTTTTCAGTAAAGTTCGAACCCGAGTGCCCGCCCTAAGAGCTCAGGTACGTTACCTCTGAGAGGGAAGAGGGTGCTACACACAAAATATGGAATGCTTTGAAACATCTCCATGCAGTCAAGTAAGATTGGAGGGTTCTGAGAGAAACGGCTTAGAGCAGTGTTTCTCAACCCTTTTTACTCCAAGGCCCCACTCCTCTCCTAATCAATACATACTTTGCAAAAATGTCACTGCAGACATTCTTTACAACTTAAAAGTACTTACTCTGCTCAGTTATACAGTAACTTTAACAAATACGCACAAGTCAACCTATTATACCATACAAGACCACAGGGAGATATCAAAGGACTGCATATAGCTATTACACGGATCCATTCAGAATTATTAAACACACCAAAATCTAAAATGAAAAATAAAAACATTCTGAATGTGTGGAAACTCAGTGATCTGAAGACAGGTTGATGTCATCAGTGAACAGTTCCTCTATCAGAACAAGCAATCATGTCTGTGTTTTGGGGCATCTGATGCCCAAGTGTAGCCTACATAAACACCACTGATCCTCACAAACTTCTCCAAAACACACTTTTGAACTTCTTCAAAGAGCATCAGTTATAAAACACTCACAGTACATACATTTTGACTATGCAAATATATTGAACTGTGTTCATGCAAAAATATGATGTTATAGCTATCGCCAAGAGCACATACATGGTTTGCTTGCGCATGAATAGTAATGGACTCACTCATGCCCAATGTATGACTTCTGTATCTCACAGTAATCGTCTTTATCTTCATTTCAATCGTCATCCATCAAAATTGAATTAGCAACACTGGTTTTCTTTATCCAACTGAGAGATGTTTTGAGCAGCCGTTCAGTCTGAATTTAACACAGCGCGATGAGAAATGGCTTGGGCTGTTTCAAAAACAATCACAAAATACGTTCAAGAGAGGTGGTGCTTTGTTATTTTTTATTTATTTAACGTATTAATAATAAAATTAAAGAATTATACATATATATTTAAATATATTTTAAGTTATATAAGTCTTAAGTTAAGTTATATATTGTTTACACAGTTTACACAGCTCTGGACGAGGGTGGAATATTGAGCCCTCTGCCTGAGAAAGCAGTTCCCTCCTGATGGGTATTTCCCATGTCGTCTCTTGAGACACTAACAGATACAATTCCACTCGGCCGAACCTCTCGCATATCGACTCCACCACCTTGGGGTCTCGACAGGATGTCTGCCCCCCAATTCTGATCCCCTGGGATGTATGTTGCTCTGAGAGATAACAGTCTCCCCTGGGACCACAGGAGGATCCGATGCGCCAGTCTGCATAGAGGGCGCGATCTCAGGCCCCCCTGATGATACAAATAGGACACCACCTGCATGTTGTCTTTTCTCACAAGAACGTGGTGACCCTTGAGGTCTGGGAGGAAGCTCCTCAGAGCGCGGAAGGCTGCGAACATTTCTAGGCAATTTATATGCCAAGAGTAATGAAGGTCCTGGCACACACTCACACAGATTTTTCAGAAAAAAAATGGCGGTGGGTGAGACAGGTGTGCTTGCAGCTCTCTTACTGCATGCTTTATTATCAAGCCTTTGTGTAAATCCAACTGATAGCATCGAAGTTAATCTGAACAGAAAAAATATTTCCTCCCAATGCCAAGGAGTTGAAATCCATATCAGTATAAGTTCAAAAACAACGGGCACAGGCTACAAACATTTTGGCTTTGGAAGGGGTGTAATTCATACTTGCGTTTGGGCTAAGTCTCCGTGCACTGGGCAAAAGCGTAAAACCTGGGCTGTGAGCAAACGCCAAAATAACAACGGTTTGATAATCTCGCTCTACTTATTGCTATCTGGCGATATACACCAATGCCCTGGTCCAGAGACTGCACTCAGAGGAAACCTTCCAACAAAGGCACAAATAGAGGAAGCAATCAGCCACCTGCAACTTGCTGCTGTCGAGAGCGTGGACCTGGTGAACGGGCTGTCGTTAGGTCTGCTGGATGTTGTGCCGTCCAATGTGGTTAGCGATGCGGCTAGCGGACACTGGCAGCTGCAGCAGACGCAGCAGGAGATGCCTGGTGCGAATGCGGCTGTAAACTCAAGAGCCAGCGGATACTGGGTGCCGAGGCGGACGAGTATGCGGCTGCAGTGTGCTGCTGAGGCTGCAATACCCAACGCCAGTAGACACCAGGCGCTGGAGGGGACGAGGACGGGACGACTGCGGTCAACGGAGTCTCTGGCACCTGGAGGACATGCAACACTGACGGGACTGCTACCCGGGGGAGGTGAGGAGGCGGACACGCACTGTGTTTGTCTGGAGACACCAGTAGTAACGGCTACAAAATCGCTGCCGAAGGCCACTACTGTGAGAAGTAACAACTTGGTCTTCACTGATGAACAAATATCCGTTTTTGCATCGTTTTGCATTGTTTTCATTTAAACATTCGCAGCTTACTGCCAAAGATCACGGAGGTACGTGAGCTGGCCAGGAAAATCAAGGCAAGTATACTATGTTTTTCAGAAACATGGTTAGATTCTTATATTACTGACTCCGAAGTTGAAATTGAAAACTTTGTTATCGTTCGCAAAGACCGGAACATACAAGGGGGTGGGGTTTGCATATTTGTGAGGTCTGATATTGATTTCAATCTAAGACAGGACTTGGACAATGTTAACCTTGAAGCTGTGTGGATTGATATTTTGCTTCCAAAAAGCAAACCAATTTTGTGTGGTGTTGTTTATAGACCTCCAAATCAAAATGACTTCATCCAAACCTTGGAATGCATTAGTACAGGCTGTCATGATTTTTTAAACCAGGAAATCATCTTAATGGCAGATAATAATATTGATGTTTTGAATGCAGAAGGTCCACTATACAATGGCTTTTGCGATTTTCTGAAATGCATGGTCTAACCCAATTAATTAGTGTTCCAACCAGAATAACTGAGCATAGCCAAACTGCTATTGACCACGTCATTGTATCTGACACAAGTAAAATCCTACAAAGTGGTGTCATTGTGTATGGAATTAGTGACCATTTTTTAACCTACTGTACCAGGAAAGTTAAGAGGGCTCAGATTAAATGTCACAAATCTGTGAAGAGCAGAAGTTTAAAAGGGTATAATGTTAATAATTTTCTGGACATACTTAATAATATCAACTGGATGGAAATTACCAACATATGTGATGTTGATACAGCATGTGATTGCTTTCAATCTATTTTCTTGGAAATACTTGACAAGATAGCCCCATTAAAAGCGACCAGGATTAAACAAAGATCACAGCCTTGGATAAATAATGATATCTTGGACACCATTTACTTGAGGGATAAAATCTTAAGTGAGTTTAAAAGAACCAAACTGCCTGTTCTTTTTAAAGAATATAAAGTACTTAGAAATAAGGTTCAGCGAATGGTGGATGAGGCAAAAATGATTTTTTTATGTCTAAAATTGAGGAGCATAAAAAGGATCCCAAGAAATTGTGGGCAACTCTTAGGCCTTTGGGGACAAAAGAGAACCCTAAGCAAAAACAAGGTAAAATAGGCCTAGATATTAATGGGTCAATATCATATGATAAAAAAGTGGTGGCAGATACTTTTAATAGTTTCTTCACAACAATTGCAAGTAATCTGGTGCAGAACCTTCCATCTGCGTCAGGTGTTTTTAGTGATCCACAGAGGGTGCATAAGTTTTATGAAGAAAAGGGAGTTCAGCCAAACACTTTTTATTTCAAACAAGTAACAGAGGAGCTGGTACTAAAAAAACTCAAAGGCCTAAATCCTTCCAAGGCTACCGGTTTTGATTAGCCTGGCTAACGTCAGACCAAGTCTCATTTGAGACTTGGTCTGGGAACCACGTGTTAATTTTCTCGTATTTGAGGCGTGGTTTACGAATGTCCAGAGCCGTTTATTGGGCGCTATGAATATCAAATGCGCCTGTACGTAGCTCATAACCAATCGCTTCAATTATACCAGATGACGTATGTAGAGTGACAGAAATTCAACGAGGAAAAAGACGATGGGTCAAAGATTTATTTGTGCACGATGGCGTTTAGCGAATATTACCGTTTGTGCAAGATAAACAAGAGGGTAGAAGGTAACGTCGAGTCTGATGCCATGTTGGATTCATAGATATAAACAAACTGCTTCGGCGTCGTCATCGTCTTGCTGCTCCCTCCCCGTTCTGTGATTGGTTCCCTTTTTCAGGGGAAAATCTGGTCCATGGTGTCCAGACTGCCTAGCAGCGTGAATAAAATCGTGCTGCGAACAAGGCAGTATGGGGAAACCCAGGCTAGGTTTTGATAACACCCCTGCCAGATTTCTTAAGGATGCTGCTGAAATAATCATTCCTGTCATAACTTATCTTATTAATTTATCTATTGAAAATAACCATTTCCCCAGTAAATTTAAGGTGGCAAGAGTGATACCTTTATTTAAAAAGGGGCCCAAATCTGATCCTGGAAATTTTCGCCCTGTATCTATCTTATGTTCAATATCAAAAATTGTGGAAACGATCATTTATGAGCAAATAGACAGTTATTTAGCAGAACATAACCTTTTATTTGACTTCCAATCAGGTTTTAGAAAGGCCCATTCCACTGATACCTGTCTGCTTTATCTTACAGACTTTATTAGGAAAGAGGTAGAAAAGGGGAATTATTGTGGCATGGTGTTAATAGACCTTCAAAAGGCCTTTGATACGGTTCAGTATGATGTCCTTTTGAACAAACTAAAAGCCCTAGGATTTTCTCCTGCATCTCTTCAGTGGGTGAGGTCATACCTGGTGGGCAGAGAACAGGTGGTAGATGTGGAAGGGACCTTGTCCTCACCACTTAAATTAACTTGTGGAGTTCCCCAGGGGAGTATTTTGGGTCCTCTTTTTTTTTTATTATATGTCAATGATATGTCATCAGCTATAGACTGTAATTTGTTTTTATTTGCAGATTATTCAGCTATTCTAGTCTCTCATAAAGACAAATCAGAGATGGAAAGGCTGCTTAGTTCAGAACTCCTTAACCTCAGTGGTTGGCTAACAGACAACAAGTTGTCTATCCACCTTGGCAAAACAGAGTCAATTCTTTTTGGGTCCAGAGATAAACTGAAAAAGGCTATGGGGTTTAGGGTAGTCGTAGGTAATGTTGAATTTACAGCCAAGGAAGCAGTTACTTACTTGGGCTGTAAACTAGATAACAAATTATCAGGGGAGCTTATGGCCCGAAAAATTATCTCAAAGGTAAGCCAAAGGACTAAGTTCCTGGCAAGAATATCCAGCCTCTTAGATAGTAAAACCTTAAAAATCCTGGCCGATGCGCTTGTTCAGTGTCATCTTGACTATGCCTGTACATCTTGGTACACAGGCATTACTAAAGGCCTTAAAGACAAGCTACAGATCTGTCAAAATAAACTAATCAGAGTGATCCTTAAATTACATCCTAGAACTCATCTTCTTCCTGACCATTTCTCCAGTCTTGGGTGGCTCAGAGTGGAGGAGAGGGTTTCTCAACTTAAACTGTGTTTAGTTTATAAGATAAGAAATAATCTGGCACCCAAGTATTTATGTGATTACTTTTCAAAAATTAGTGATACGCACAATTACTGCACCAGGGGGAGTTCCACAGATTACAGGCCCTGCCGCTTTAAGAGCTGTGTGGGAAAGTACTCTTTCCTATACTCTGCAGCTCTCTTGTGGAATGGTTTACCTTTAAACCTTAAACTGTTGAGCTCTTCCTATTATCATTTTAAATCTTCAATAAAAAATTGGTTATTAAACTTCCATTGAAGTAGTAGGAATATTGTATTGTCTGCTTGTGTGTCTGCTTGTCTATCTAGGAACTTAGTCCTTGTTTCGTTCTTTTTATTGTGTTTTTATCTGTTTTATTTTGTTTGTATTTTTTATGCCCCCTTTTCTTTCTATGTACTGTTACTCATCTTCCATCTTAAGGACCACAATGGAAACAAGCCTTTGGGCTTTTTGTATTTTTTATCCTTTTGAACACTTCGTGTTGATTGTTGTTGTTCAATAAAGTTTTCAATTCAAAGTTTTCAATTCAATTCACAGACCTCTTGTAAATCGGCAGTCCATGACCGCACTCCAGCCCGTGAGGGATGCGTCTGTCGAAATGGCTTTCCGGCGACATGGTGCTCCCAGCACTGGACCTTGGGACAGGAACCAAGGTTTCTTCCACATAGATAGGGAACGAAGGCATCTGCGCGCAAGTTGTAGTCAAGTCCAGAAATGTAGTTCTCTGGGCGGTTGCCAAAACGCTTTTCTTTGTGTTGAGCCTCAACCCCAAGCTCTGAATTGGCCACCAAGGACGACATCTCAATGCCGAACTGCTAGCTCCTGCGACTGGGCCAGAATAAGCCAGTCATCTATATAATTTAGCACCCGGGTGCCCTGAAGCCTCAGCTGCATCCATGCACTTGGTGAAGGTGTGAGGGGAGAGAGCTAGGCCGAATGGAAGTCAAGTCAAGTCAAGTCAATTTATTTATAGAGCACAACATAAACACAACGTTTGTTGATCCACAGTGCTTTACAGACGGTCAAAAGGTTAATGGAGAAAAGGTAATAATAATAACAATAAAAGAATATATAAAAAAAAAAAAAAAAAAAAAAATGCATACACAACATCACTCAAATGCAAGAGTATAAAAATACGTCTTTAAACTAGATTTAAAAACGTTGAGTGAAGGAGAGGCCCTGATATTATAGGGTAAGCTGTTCCAAAGTTTAGGGGAAGCAACCGCGAAAGCTCTATCACCTTTGGATTTGCAGCGTGAACGAGGGACAGATAGAAAAAGCTGGTTACAAGATCTTAATGACCTAGAGGTTGTATATGGCTGGATAAGGTCACAGATATAATCCGGGGCTGATTTTTGCAGTGCCTTATATACAAAAAGAAGGATCTTAAAATCAACTCTGAATTTGATAGGGAGCCAGTGCAAAGAAGCAAGAACAGGAGTAATATGCTCCCGCTTTTTTGTTCCTGTCAGCAATCTGGCTGCCGCGTTTTGAACCATCTGAAGCCGAGATAGAGTGCTTTGAGAAAGGCCGACATACAGAGAATTACAATAGTCCAGTCTTGAAGAGATGAGTGCGTGGATGACAATTTCAAGATCCTTTTGAGAAAGAAAATGTTTTACCTTCGCAACAGATCTGAGGTGGAAGAAACTACTCTTTACAACCGTGTTTACCTGTTTTTCGAATTGTAATAAAGGATCAAAGTGAACCCCTAGATTTTTTACATGGGGTTGTACGCTATCACTAAGGGAGCCTAACCTACTTGTCAGAGTGGTATTGAGTGCAGCGGGGCCTAGCAGAAGCAGCTCAGTTTTGTCAGTGTTTAGTTGCAGGAAATTGTTAGCCATCCAAATTTTCACTTCGTCAAGACATGAGAAAAGAAGTTGAAAAGAGGAGTCATTTTCAAGTTTGATTGGAAGGTAAAGTTGTAGGTCATCGGCGTAGCAGTGATAGTTTATACTATATTTCTGGAGAATGGAGCCCAGGGGAAGCATGTAGAGTGAGAACAATAAAGGGCCAAGAATAGATCCCTGAGGAACACCATAAGGGACGGGTGCAGTAGGTGAGGTAAACGACCCAATATTTACTGAAAACGATCTACCCTTTAAATAAGAGGTGAACCATTGTAATGCCGTGCCTTGAACCCCTACTGCATATTGAAGTCGATTCAAGAGGATGTCATGGTCAATAGTGTCGAAAGCTGCACTCAGATCTAACAGTAACAGAATGACAGATGACCCTGAATCAGTTGACAACAAAAGATCATTCGTAACTTTAAGCAAGGCTGACTCTGTACTGTGAAGCGCTCTAAAACCAGATTGGAACTTATCCAAAATGTTAAAGGCATCCAGGTAAGAAGTAAACTGTGAAAGCACTGCTTTCTCTAAAACCTTGGAAATAAATGGGAGTTTAGAAATTGGCCGGTAGTTACTAAGAACAGATGGATCAAGGTGAGATCTTTTTAGCAGGGGCTGTACAGAAGCATGTTTAAAAGACTCAGGGAAAACCCCGCTAGACAAAGAACTGTTTATAATAGTCAAAAGCGCAGGGCTAATGGTGTCTAATACCTCTCTAAGCAAACGGCCAGGCAGTACATCAGATTGACAGTAAGTAAATTTCATCTTAGAAATTAATGCACTTAATTGAGTTGGAGTCACTGGTTTAAAACTAGTGAAATTGCTAAGAGGAGAGATCGGGGGAGAAACAGCCATGTCAGAAGGAGAGAGGTGAGATCTGATATCTAGTATCTTCTGTACAAAGAAACCTAAAAATTCTGTGCAGGTCTCGAGATTGCCAACGGGTGCTGAGCAAGAGGCTGGATTAAGAACTGAGTTTATAGTTTTAAAAAGAACTTTTGGCCTGTTTGCATTCATGGAAATCAAATTTGAAAAGTATTGAGATTTTGCATCACTGACCGACTTTTGATAGGAGGCAAGACAATCTTTTAAAATTTGATAAGAGACCTGAAGCCCATCCTTTTTCCACCTGCGTTCAGCCCTTCTGCACTCCCGTCTGAGCACACGGGTAGAGGCATTTAACCAAGGTTGAGAATTAGATTTAGGTTGTTGCCTTCTAGGCTTTAGAGGGGCAACAGTATCCAATGTAGTAGAACAGGCAGAATTGAAGGCGAGAACCAGCTGGTCAGTGTTCATATCAGGTGACAAAGAGACCTCACAATAAGAAAAAATTGTAGAGAATTGTAGTGCAGTAGTGGCATGAAAAACACGGGAGCTGCACACAGGCTGAGAGAGGATGGGCTGTACATATGGGACTGCAGGTTCAAATAATACAGAATAGTGATCAGAGATACCAGTATCAATTACTTCACATGAATGTATAGAAAAACCGCGAGTCAAAATAAGATCTAGTGTATGGCCCAGGTTATGAGTGGGAGAAGAGACACACTGTGCAAAACTGAGCGAGTCAATGAGATTCATAAAAATTTTAACCATAGGTTTAGAGGGCCAGCAAACATGGATATTAAAATCCCCCAGAACCAACAGTCTATCACAGCGCGACACTTGATTTGACAGGAAGTCTGAGAGCTCATGGATAAACGTTGTGCTAACTTTGGGTGGTCTGTAAATCAGGATGCAAATTAGAGGACCATTAAGGTCGATGTGCAGGAGTTGTGCTTCAAAACTAGAAAAAGCATCTACAGGCAGTAGTTGACATTTAAATGACTTCTTGAAAATTGTAGCTAGACCGCCACCAGATCCATTTAGCCTGGGAGAGCTGTAAAAGGAACAGTCAGGAGGAGATAGTTCACCCAGAGACGAAAGATCGTCAGGTTTCAGCCAGGTTTCAGTCACAAACAGAAAATCCAAGGCATAAGATGAGAAGAAGTTGTTCATAATGAATGTTTTATTTGACAATGACCTAGCGTTCACTAGAGCCATTTTCACTGAAGGCTGAACTGTTTCAGAGGAAGTTGTAACTGGCGGTGAAGCCCCAAGTGGGGCATATTCCAGAGAACGGTGATTTGCAAAGTTACTATTTCCACCCTCTCTGCGAGATTTTGCATACAGCCGACGAGAAGAAGACCAGACAACGGGGATAGTACATCCATCAACTGAGGGAGATGAGGTAATGAGCCTAGTGCAATGTTTATGGGAGCCCCGATGTATGTAACGAGGCCGGCGAGCGATACCAAGAGCAGTACAGTGATTATGAAGGTTAGTGGGCAGCGATGGCCGAACTTTAGGGTTCAAGTGATGCAGATCCAGCGACGAATAGAAAGTCATGTCATAAAAACCCCACCAGCAAAGAGGCAGCAAAGTTGCTTGAGACAGCGCGCAAAAATAGAAAGAAGCAGATAAAAAAGTTACGGGCAATAAAAAGAGGAGGATCATCCTAGAGTCGCGCATACCCAGCCAGATTTAAAACCACGTTAGCCAGCGTACCGAGCAGCTGAACTACAACACAGTGCAAATATATGGAAGATGCAGCCCTTTCTAAGACCATATCAACCAAACCAGCATCTGGCATCCAGTAATCCGAGAGAAAGTGAATACTTACTCACGGAAGACAGATGAAGTAGCCTGTTGCTTCGGTAGCGAAAGCTCGCGTTTGGCAGGTAACAACTTGACTGAAGGGATACAGAGACAGTTCATAAACAGCGCCGTATTTAATCAAATCGGCGTTAAAAAATCTGCAGGATGAACTCAAGGGAGTTAGGATCCAAAAAATAAAAACTGCACGGTTGAGTAGTCCATAATTAGTCCACAATTTGTCATGAGAACAGAAGGATAGCGGGAGAGCAGCGGCTGTCAGAACACGCCAGCGTTCGCTCACACCGGAAGTAGGACGTGGTCTTCACAGAGAGCTAGGCCGAATGGAAGAACCCGATATCGCCTCCTGAAACCTGTCGACGTACTGACAGTACTGACAGCGTTGCCAAACAGACCAGAAGGCGATATCGGGTTCTTCCGTTTGTGATAGGTATAAAAATGGCTTCCTCCATGTGATAGCATGAGCTCTGGTATTACGGCCAGATAGATCAGTTTATGCCACCTATGGGGGAAGGCTGAACAGATTATCTCTGTGTAATTGCTGAACGCGATGAAGAATTCTGGAAATGAAAGGATGCGGGATGAATAGGGAGTTGGATTTTTTTTGAGTTGGAGGAAGTAAGGTTTTGCAGTGGCGGAATCAGGGGCACGGCCAAGGCTTGCAGAAGGGCTGCTAATGTGGTCCAGTGCTCGAAAAGGGCCTGGCCTTGCGCAGGAGGAGGACAGTGTGTGAAATGTGAGTTTGGATTCTTTGCTTGATCTCTTAGCTGCTTTGGAGGCTAAAGTGGATTTAGAAGAGAGGATAGCTGACTGCAAAGAGAGGTATAGGCCATAAAACTGTGCTTTGTTCAATCTCAGAGAGAAATGAAAGCTTTAGCGTAAGTTCTGCCAGGAAGAATCAATCAGTGCGTCATGTATTACCTCACTTCTAACCAATCATATGTTAACACTCGCAGTATAAAAGATTGGTACTTACATTTGTCTGAGTTCGCAGATGCTGATGCTGCCAATTACCTCCATCCTCCCCAACCACCACCAAGATGGTACCTTCCCCTTCATCCTCCCCACCACCACCACGATGGTCCCTTCCTTTACCTCCAGGGGGTCGGCTGCGCCCCTGCCTTCATCTTCAGGCAGGATATGCAGCTTTCGCTACCCTCGCATTGCGCGCTAAGGATGGGGCCTACGCCAAAGAACTTTAATAAATTTATGCTTGCTGGGCTGTTAATAAATTTATGCTTTTTGGTAAATTTCACGAGTCTTTCTGGTAGAACTGCATGTGTTAATCAGCATTTGTTTCAATCCAAGTACTGTCAACTTTTCAATGGAGGGTATCATTGGGAAGGTTGAAAGATAGGAGGACGACAGGGAGGAAGGTGGATGTCTCAACGGAGGGGGTGAGGGTAGTCCTCGGTGGCCTGGGGCTTGGCGCCGGTGTCAGGTGAAAAAGTGGTTCTGGGGGTGTCAGATTGCGGCGGAGGATCCGGGGATAAGCAGGACTCTCGTCATCAGAAGGGAAGAGCTCGATCTCAGACATGTTAGCAATCGGGCGGGGCCAATTGCTGGAAAACTGTTGTGGGACAGTTCAAGTTCAAGTTCAAGTTCAAATTTATTTATATAGCACATTTAAAAACAACCACAGTTGACCAAAGTGCTTAACAATAACAAATCCACACAAATAAACAATTAAACAGAAAACAAACACAGTAGAAAATGTCTCAGTCGCAAAACTCAACTCGAAATAAAAGCTAAAGAATACAGGTGGGTCTTAAGCAATGACTTAAACATTTCAGCAGTCCTAGCTGTTCTTATATGAACCTGTAGACTATTCCAAAGATTAGGACCAGCCACTGCGAAGGCTCAGTCACCTTTATTTTTCAACCTGGATCTTGGAACATCTGACTGGACGACCTCAGTGCTTTGACAGGAGTGCGGACGTGTAAAAGTTCTGATAAATAAGAAGGTGCCAACCCATTCAAACTCTTAAAAACAAGCAATAAAATCTTAAAATCAATCCTGAAACGGACAGGAAGCCAGTGGAGCGAGGCTAAAACCGGAGTAATGTGCTCAAGCTTTTTAGTCCCAGTTAGGAGCCGAGCTGCTGCATTTTGGACTAACTGTAAACGATGAAGAGATGACTGATCCAGTCCAACATATAAAGAATTACAGTAATCAGACAGAGGTAAGTTGGCTGTATAAATACACCCTGAGCAAACTGAGTTGATTATCGAACGTCCTGAACTTTGTTAATAAAACATAATTTGCGGAGATTTGTTTGTGTAAATAGAACATAAATCAGATAATTATCCAATCAGTAAAAATGCATGAAGTGACCAGGTGTAAACAGGCCAATGGATAGGTGAAACAATGTATGCCATTAGAGTGTCACAAGAGCAGTTCGAAAGCAGTCAGCTGGCTCAGTCAGTGCAGTTTCTCCAGAGCAGCTGCACAAGCCTTGATAACAACACGGCTGTTTCATAATTGGCTGTGTTTACCGATGACAATGATCGTGTGTGTTTCCTATTTACTCTGACACCTTCAGTTCCTAATGCTCACAAATACTTGTTTTATAACAGTAAAAACTCTTTTTTCATGGAATTGTAATGTTATATTGTGTCATGTTTATCAAAATAACCTTTATGGTTAGCTGTGAAGCCCAAAGACACTTGTAATAAGTGAACATGGCAACACAAAATCTGCGAAGCAGCCTTCCAAACATAAACAAAACATGTCTTTGGTCACTGTAATATTACTTTGTTCAAAAATACAGATACCAAACACAAGAGATGCCAGAACATTGCTATGGTTACCACAGTGTCAATTATCATAGTTTTGGGTACGAGTCATGTTTCACACACACAGAATGATAATGTAGGAAATTCACGCTTATTAAAATGTGGTTGTCACTCCTGAAACTTTAGAGTGTGCATGTGGCCTTTATGCAGTCCTTGATTGTGGTAAATGAGGAAAAGGTGTGTGTGATTATAGTCAAGGGAGAATAGTGTGAATGGTGAGGGAGAGCTTGGTAGAGACATGACTGATAAGTGTTGTTTTTATTATTAATACCACAACACTAAATAAGTGTGTCTTCATAGAAATATAATACTACATATTATCTTAAAAGTGTTCTGGGTTTGGGTGAAATTTCGAACTCGGAGCCCTGTCCTCGAAATAAGCATATTTTATACTATATCTGATTATCTGAATTGACAGCAGTATATTTAACCATGTTTGGCAATTTTTCTGTGCATTTATTCAGAAAGTTATTCAGTCATTCAAACTTATAGAAACTGTTAGATAAAAGATTAGACTTGAAAGATTTATTAAAAGCATTACACATGAACCCCTAATAAAAATCTTAACAAAAACATAATAAAAAAAACAAAAACAAAAAAAAAAACTTAAACCCATACTACTACAAATAATAATAATAATAATAATAATAAATACACAAAGAACAAATAGCTACAACATGGTTCCTGGACCCCTAATAATGTGGATTATCACCTTTTCCATCAAGCATTGGTTGACGTTAGTTACAGATTCTGTAATGTTTCCAACACCCAGCCTTCATGCAGTTCAAAATAATTGCCACCAGGTGGCTCTATAACCATATTTTCAGAACCACATATCATTTATGGTTTATAAAAGATTGTGTACCGCGAAAACCTTTCTGTGCAACAGCAACGAGTGCATGTTACACACACGCGCGCGCACACACATACATATACAGAGAGAGAGAGAGAGAGAGAGAGAGAGAGAGAGAGAGAGAGAGAGAGAGAGAGAGAGAGAGAGAGAGAGAGAGAGAGATTTGAAATGGTTCATTAATACATAATTAAATTGAATTTATAAAAATAAAACCTACTGTTTATTTCCACTGCATTCCCTCACCCCATGTATATCTGAATATATGTGTGCACTTGGGTGTAGTTTCTATGAAAGCTTGTTACACTTTAGTGGGGTGCGTGTGCAGCGGCAGCGACAGATGGTGGGCTCCTCATCCCTCGGGAAGGCAATCTCTACGAATGCGAGCGCGTGTCAATCACCCGCTCTCATGTGATGGCTCCTGCCAGTGACGTGCCCACCATATGGCCTGGCATCAGAGCAGGTATGTAACCCTTCCTGCTAGGGATGCCACACTGCCTCGCTGCAGTCCAGGAAAGGGATAACACATACCGGATCACAGACAATCGCGCCTCTCTTTTTCTTAGTCTTCTTAGCATATAGGGAAGCATGAAGATGATGTAGACGTACGCGCCTTCACCCGTAGAGCACCAGAAACTAGGTGAGTTTTTCAGACGTAATAGAATATATAATCATAACAAATAATTATTTATATAGGCCTATGATTTGTTTATATTAATAAATATTTAAAATAAAATATGCCAACTACTGATGCTGGTGGAATTACTTTTATGCATTCGTCTAATTTAGATTTTTTATCATCTGCGATAGCTACCTTTTCTCAGAGAATGGTACGTTTTAATTAAAGCAGCCGTGGAATGTTATATATGTGAGCCATAAATCTGATTCGACGTCAGAAGCAGGTGTTATAGATAACGGCTACACAGTTTACACGAATCCAGGTTTTTTAGATATATTTGACGAGACATTACGACAATCCTTTGTAGATAGTGTTGTTTATCGTAGGCCTAGTATGCTGTGCAAATTGTTTGTTACATTTTCAGTGACTTTTGCTGAGATATTACTTATAATGCCGGCTTTCTTGTGGGTTATCAGTGAGTAGAGTTAATGTCAGTATTTTATTAACAATCAGCAGGTAATACGAATAATATTACATAATAATTTGCATAGTAGTACATGCCTATACCAATTATTTAAAAACAAAATCTTGTTCATCAGAAGGCGTTTTCACAACAAAGACACTTGACTCTACCTGTCAACTTTTTCTTTTTGACAGTTTAAATTGTGTGACATTTTTTCATTGCAATAAAAAAAAAATATGATTATATGTTCGCAAGTTAAATTAACTAACTATCTTGGAAAGATTTTTTTTTTTTTTCTTTATCAACTATGGTTTTATAAAATATGGGAATGGAAAAGAGGGGACAGGAGGGAGACCGACGGCAGTTTTAGAACCTGGACATGGGTTGTGTTTTTGGGACCCCGCCCTCATCAAAATGAGCCAGGAATTGGCTATTGTGGTCATAAATGAGATCGTATTACAATTGAATATTAAATTGACTCTACAGTCACAGCTTTTCTTTCGTTAATTTTCCTTTTTTATTATTCGCCGTTTTAAATGGTTTTCGATTAGTTTGTTCATGTTTTTGATGTGCTGGAATGCCGCCAGAATGAAGATGGAAAGGGAAGGGCGAAGTGAGCACAATGCTCGCTGCTCGCTGCTCAAAACGAGTACCCCGAGCCCCCCACCCCACCTCGTGTGAGGACCTGCTGCGAGGGGCCAAACAGGACTACAGAAATTGGGAATTGGGGAGTGAGACCGTCTGGCGACGTATGTCGCTCTCGCTAAATTAAAATACCTCTTTAGAAGTCGTCTCCCATAGATATATGACGCTAGATTTTTATTTAGCCTACACATAGCCTACTGTAGGCCTTTTACCCATTCCAATTAAATTTTTGCTCTTCATTTTTAAAATCGTTCGTTTCATCAAAATGGTATAGCTAACGGAAAGTATATTCGAAAACAACCCTTCTTTACTTCAGTGATAGCAGAGCGCATTGACATTTCCACTGTATGGGGTGCTAAGGTTGTTAGCCTATTAATATTTAAAACAACATTTGTGTTGTACACAATTTCCACGTCACGGTTTAACCCTCTGATGGTCCGCGGGGTCTTTTTGACCCGCAAATGACTTTTGCTCAAATAAAAAAAAATGTTCCCTTTGTCCAAATGGTATGAAACCTTCTACGGCTCTTAACACTTTCTAGATCTACAAAAAATAAATAAAAATACAGTGGAATGATATCTGTTTTTATGTTAGCGTGACAAAATTTGTGACACTCGAGGTCCAGAGACCCCGCAATCAAAATAGACAAAATTCATCATCAAAATCAGAAACAACGCAGAACACATCGACAGAAATGACAGAAATAAAGTGGCACACTTCCACCAATTCAAAAAGCATCCACAATGCTGAATTATTTTGCTCACAACAAGCGCACACACACACACACACACACACACACACACACATATAGAGGAAATCATTTTTGAGACTATAAAAACTGTTCTCTTATCATTTGTAAAATAAAATCATCCAAAATGCAGTACCACCACAAAAATAAATTGGTGACACTGACACATTGAAAAATGTGCACACACACACACACACACACACACACACACACACACACACACACACACACACACACACACAGGAACATTTGTAAGGCTATAATTTGTCAAATAAAATCATCCAAAATGCAGTACCACCACAAAATTAAATTGGTGACACTGACACATTGAAAAATGTGCACACAGACACACACACACACACACACACACACACACAGGAACATTTGTAAGGCTATAATTTGTCAAATAAAATCATCCAAAATGCAGTACCACCACAAAAATAAATTGGTGATACTGACACATTGAAAATGTAAACACACACACACACACACACACACACACACACACACACACACACACACACACACACACACACACAGGAACATTTGTAAGGCTATAATGTGTCAAATAAAATCATCCAAAATGTGGAACTACTACAAATATAAAGTGGTGTGGTGACACTGGCACATCGACAATGTGTACTCACACACTCTCTCTCTCTTTATCTCTCAGACACACACACACACACACACACACACACACACACACACACACACACACACAATTGTGTGTGTCTAGAATCTAGAATTAGATTAAAAATAAATGATTGAAATAAATGATAAAATCTTAAGACTCCAACATTTCTCTTTGTAACATTTTGTTCAGGTTTGATTCTAATCATAATGTAACATTATTGAAAAACGGGGGGGGGGGGGGGGGGGGGGGGGGGGGTTTGGTACAAAACATGCTAAACTTTGACAAAAATATTTTATTTTTGTTATAATTGTGATTTTTTAATATTTAGATATGAATCCAACTGAATCCAACTTGTGAAAAGATATCTTTCAGGTAGTCTAATAGCAAATAGCATATACCGGAGCTCTATAGCCATCTAGTGGTTAAAATTATTATTTTTTATTTTAAAACTGCATTTTCCAAAAAATGGGCATAAATGTTACATTAAACCATTTAAAATCATCCATGTTATCCCCATGAATGAAAGTTAGAAATCTGGGTCTTTTATAAAGTGAATTTTACATCAAATGCTGTTTTTTTGTAAAAAGGCTATTTAAATATTTATTTATTTATTTATTTATTTATAGAAATTTAAAAAATATCATAAATTCTCCAAAAACTGCACAAATGTTGAGTAAAAACATTAACAAACAGAATAAAATTACATTTGTAAAAAAAAAAAAACTATTATCTTGTTACAAAATTAAATGTTATTGTCTGGGGTCTCTAGAGACCCCAAAGAACTCGAGTGTAGACATAAATAAAGACCATCAGAGGGTTAAATATTAAAACATTTGTTTACTCGTTGTCTATGTTTCAGTGGCTCCGCCATGTTGACAAGATTATTCAACGAACCTTCACTGCTTCCGGACATGGAGAAGTTCGGGGGCTGGGTGGATGACAGCGGGAGCGAGTGCTCCAAAACCAAAGACGAAGAGCAGGAGCGCTGTCGCCTAGGCGACGAGGACTTGGACGATGTGAAAGGCGGGAGCAGCCGGGCTCAGTCGGAAATTGCAGGGGAGGAAGACGATGATGAGGATGTTGATGAAGATGATTGTGGAGATGAGGGGGACGGAGACCGACCTAAAAAACGTGGGCCAAAAAAACGCAAAATGACGCCGGCTAGGTTAGAGCGCTCGAAAGTAAGGCGCCAAAAAGCGAACGCAAGAGAACGCACGCGCATGCACGATCTAAATTCAGCACTTGACAATCTACGCAAGGTAGTACCATGCTATTCAAAAACTCAAAAACTCTCTAAAATTGAAACATTACGGTTGGCGAAAAACTACATTTGGGCGCTGTCAGAAATCCTGCGTAATGGGAAGAGACCGGACGTGATTTCGTATGTACAGACACTGTGCAAAGGCCTCTCCCAACCCACGACCAATCTGGTGGCTGGGTGCCTCCAACTTAACTCAAGGAATTTTTTAACAGAACAATGTCAAGAGGGAGCGCGTTTTCACTTGCCCACCCCCTCATTCTCCATGCACGCATATCCATATCAATGCTCCCGTCTATCAAGTACACATTGTCAGCCCGGGTCCAATGCACATGGCCTCCGAAATCACTCTTTCTGTTCGGCCTATGAGGCACTGTACACCGAAGGAACGTCCCCAGAATATAACAGTCCAGATTATGAGGGCCACCACAGCCCTCCGGTGTGTGTAAATGGTAACTTTGCACTAAGACAACAGGAGCCACTCTCACCAGAGGCGGAACGAGGTTATCAATATTCTATGCATTACACCAGTCTGCATGGCTCACGTTCCTCCACTGCTCATGGTCTTGCTTACGCCCCATCAGGTGCTCGCAGTGGCAGCGCGCACTCGGAGAACCTTCCACCGTTTCATGATGTAAACGTGCACCACGATCGGGCGCCATTTGAAGAATTTAACGCCTTTTTCCACAATTAGGTGATTTTTCCCTGCTAATGCCCATTTGGGAGGAGAGGGAGGGGACAGAGGAAAAGAGAAAGACAATTCCACATTCTAAACATGAATTAATTTACTTTACGCTACTGTACTCTTAAACCAGTTTTTTTTTTTTTTTTTTTTTTTTTTTGTTTGTTACATTACTGGACAGTAATTTTGTTTTTTACAGTAATTCCATAATGACAAAATGTATATAAAAGAAGTCAGGACTTGAATCCAACTGCTAAAAAAAAAAAAAAAAAAAAAAAAATTTTACAAAGTGGTAGTGCTATTTATGATTGATTCAAATGTTTGAACCGTAACGAGTCTCTAATGGAATGACAAGAAGAAGAAGAAAAAAATGTTAAATGAACTAAATTGTTAAATGAAGTCTGTTTCTTGATCTAACAAATAAAGCATATTGTTCCGGAATTGGTCAGACAGAAATTGTAAGAATATACTAAGAATAAACAAACATGTGAGTACACCGGTTACTGTATAGAAGAGGACAATTTCAGTGATAACAAAAAATGAGAACGAAAAATGAATCTCATTCATTATGTTTTAATGGAATTTTAAGGTTTACAAAATTCAGTCTAATATATTGTAGTCGACAGGTGTAATTTCACGATATCACATCCAAATTAAAATTCTGATGGTAGTCCAATCTGTCTGATTTTACAATAGTGCTAGGGTAATATAAAATTGCAAGCTGTTGGAAGACTAATTAAATTAGAACATAGCATTATTTGTGGATATTAAATAAAAATCAGATTGTGAACATTTGGGTAACTAAATTAAACTTGATTTGTCGTGTCTTGGTTATAGTTAGTATCCTTATAAACGTGTTCAACATTTTTCTTTTTTTGTTCAACAAAGAAACCATTTTGATTATCTTTAAAGTGAGTGTAAGGTGTGTGTGTGTGAGAGAGAGAGAGAGAGAGAGAGAGAGAGAGAGAGAGAGAGAGAGAGAAAAAGGCAGCTTTCCTGTGGCATGTTATACATTTCAAATATTGACGCCATGGAAGAGCAAAACAATTGCTACTAACACTACTACTGAAAAAGTCATGAGGTTATTGGATGGTTTAAATAATTATATATTTATTTGCATAAAAATAATAATTTACAATTACTGGAATGTGTTCAATCTCTGTGTGAGCATTGTAGACATTTCACATCAACTAACATACCTATAAAGATTTGCTTATTCAAAAGCGTTAACATTCCTCGATGGCTTAAATAGCCTATATCGACATATTTATGTCCATTTGTTTTGCATTCTACTGGAGTTATATGTCCTATTTCCATTCAATTTCAGTCTGTGAAGCATTTTATTATTATTAACCTACGCAGTACTATTTTCCAAGTCTGACAAAAAATATTAATTCGTTTTTTTTAAGCAAGATGGAGTAGCCAGTACACCATGATCTGTTCACTTTATAAATAAATTAACTAATACGCAACTGCATTCAACTTTGTGATAATTATTGCATTACCCTACTTCTCCCATGTTTAGAATTTAGATTGCATGAACATATTAATTTCATTATCATTTTGATTTAAAACACTATAATTGTTATTATTATAATTATTATAATTATTATTATTATTATTATTATTATTATTATTATTATTATTATTATTAGGCTAGGCCTACTATTCGGTCTAAATTATGTTACATTTTTAGCAATCACAAATATACAATTAAAGCGACTTATGTGCACAAATAAATAGTTTAAGTGACGCATGCAGCGAATGTTTTATTCATTAAAGCTCCGTGTCGTTATTATTGTTACCTTATGACTACTTTCATATAGCATATTGTAGCATTATTGCATTGTGGATAACTTCTTAAAATAGTATTAATTAATGAAAATATATCGGAATAGGTATAATAACAGGTATGTAGGCTACACTATATTAAATTGCTATATTAAACTTTTTCCTTTGGTTTGTAGGTTGTTGCTATCAATTAACAAATTTAGACGGACAGTTATTCTTTGCTATGGAATACCTGGTAACTACTTTTCATATACAAGGCAGTCTTTTAGTACTACATTTGCAATATGCCTACACTCTTAAAATGACAGTTAAGTGGCTTTTTGCCGCACTTTAGCTTAAAACAGTTAACTATTGTTTTATTTAGACCCATTCGCTGCAGTCTTGTGTGCTCCAGTTGGCTAAATGTAAATTGTAATAATGTAAGTTTGTTACATTGTTTTTTAACAGTCTATTAGTTCCAAGTGTTATCCATTAGCAGAGAAAAAATGAAGCTATTCTAGGTTCCATAAAAACCCAGAGCAACGTTTCTAAACAACTGTATGAATGAAAAGGTTCACATACTGTATAGCCTATTCAATCAGATTACAAAACACGTTTTACATTTTTATTTTCTCTGTTTCTATTTTTTATTTTAGGCCGAAGTCAGGTAATGTTCATTCAAGATACCTGTGAGTTCAAAGTGATTTTTTTTTTTCTTATGATTCTGGCATTGATGTTTCGAGCCCAGAGGGTAAAAGCCAACAAGGACAAAAGGCGCTCCCTCCTTAAACTCGACCACAGCAGAGGTGATCTTAAGCGGCGTCCAGAGGCCACGGGCTGGCACGGAACCCAGAGACTCAGGAGACACGCGCTTGCCAATTCGCTAAATGTCTTAGCGTCAGTGCGCACGGCCAGCGGGGCAGCCCACCACAGCGATGCCAGCTGCGCCGTGTGCCAAGCCTGGCCAAAGCTGCGCTGCTGGGTGGAGGCGGTATTTCTTTCCTAATTCAGCAGCATCTGTTCATTATTTCATATTTTATAGGGAAGAAGGGTTCAACTATATGCTAGCAACTGGAAACAGCACGGCCTATAACCACCGGGACTACACAGCGTAACAGTTGGAATAGACATGCAGGACTGTACATTAACTCATTTGATTTTTTTTTAGACCAGTAATAACGTAACGCAGGTAAACAGGATTTGGCAAAAAAAAAAAAAGATATATATATAATATGTACGCACACACACACACACACACACACACACACACACACACACACATATTATAAGGGGCAAAAGTATTAAAATGGAAAACGAAAAGAAACACCAGATACAAGGGCAATTGTAACATATTGACAAAATAAATATTTATATAATATTTAAATACAGCTTTTCGGCGAAAATGGAAACATATTAATAAAGCAGTTAGGCCTATCATTAAGCAATTTAACTTATACTAAATGTAGTTAATATAATGAGATGACAGTGAGATAACATTACTTTACTGGAAGCTAAATTACTTTTAACATTGATTTCGTCAGATTAATTTTAGAATGGCAAATAAATATTAAGACGCACTCCACTCTAAGAATAGTCCGTAAAATAGTTCTATGACCCAATGCACCATATTAATTTAAAGGAATATACATTTTCTGTATTGATTATTTTTTCAAAGGGTTTTACACGTTCTAAATTACGCATTGCATTTTGTTTTAGGGTTGAAGGAAATGCCCGTTTACATGTAAAACGTTGAAGTGATTTTCTGCCAAGACATTATCCGTTTTTCATATAGATTTTTTTGCAATGATTCAGATTTCAGGAACCTCAATTTACTTTTTTGATACTGGATGATTTGAAGCATACTCCTAAAACAGATTTGGTAAACAATGCATTTACACACATAAACCTTAAACAAAATCTTTAAGACCAACATTCATGCTCCACTTTTAAATCAAATGTGGGTGGTCTCTTTTTTACATGCAGCCATACACACATGCTGCATTTTTTTTATTTTTTTTTACCCTATTATATGCGTCATGCAGTGACTGTGTTCACTGTACCAATTTCTGCATGCCAGCCACACCCCAGCAGTGCCTGTCATGGAGGCTGGCACAGATTGGCATAGCTTATCAAAATTCCACAGCATCTGTTCACTGTGGCAGGGTGGCACTGCAGAGAAAACGAGTACAAGGAGAACATGTAAATAAATGCAAGAACTTAAGAATTTTCAGCATACTGAATAATAATAAAGTACTATAATGTACTTTTATGAAACCAAATTTAAATGCATTTGTTCATTTCAGAAGATGGAGAGGTGATTCTTTTTCATCTTATATTTTCTATTAGAATGTGTGTGATCAGTGTTGGAATACAAATATAGTTCTAGAGAAGTACAATTATTTCCTTTTTATAGTGCCATAGTATTTTTTTTCCTTGCATAATTCTGGGTTTATAGCACAGTGTTTATTAGTGTGTGTTTATGTCTTGAGTACATATGAGTGCGTTGGGGTTGTTCCTTATCTGCACAGATGGCATGTGTTTGGGGGAGGGGGGTATAAGCTTCTGATGATGCCATGCTATGGTCACATGGGCATCGGTAATTGGGCGCCATATTGCCTGGTTTGCAGGGCTCTGGGGCAGCCAGTCACCCAGCTGGACCTGTCAGATGGCATTGAATCCAGCTCACTGCCCTCTACCCTCGCATCCTTTCTTCTCTATTTCTCTCTCCATCTCTCACTTTTAAATTTTTAAACCCACTGCCACATTTTTCTTCACTGTCTTACATTCACTTGAGCCTTGTGGTACACCAGTCCTCATCTTACCTCAAGACACATCTGTTGAAAACACATTTCATGACTGTGGATGCTTGTACAATACAATTAATATAATAATGAATGTGTTAAGACAAAGAACAAAGAAAGATTCTTGTGTAGAAAAACTTCTCACATAACTGTAATACAAAATCAACTTAATAGCAAGAACAAGAAAACAGCTAACAATTCAGAAGATTAGTACTTCGAACTCTCATTCTTTAACATATCATTATAACAGATGGTAAACCTCTAATATATATATATATATATATATATATATATATATACAGTATATATATATTAATTTTATGTATATTTTAATATCTATCTATATATTCAATTTGTATATAAAGGTGATTAGTAAAAAGGTTACTTCATGATAACGGTAACAAATTGAATAGATAGATAGATAGATAGATAGATAGATAGATAGATAGATAGATAGATAGATAGATAGATAGATAGATAGATAGATAGATAGATAGATAGATAGATATGGAATGTTTTTGTACAGCTAAAATAACTGGAAGCAACTGATACCCTTGCACATTAAAAATGGCCGCACCCATTCTTACATCTTCATAGTAATGAATGTGTTAAGACAAAGAACAAAAAAAGGTTCATAAGCAGAAATACTTCCCACTTACTGTACTGTAGTAAAATATTTTTTTATAATATCACATTTAATTTCTTTCATATATATGTAGATGTTTCTCTCTCTCTCTCTCTGTGTGTGTGTGTGTGTGTGTTTAGTGTTTAGTGCAATATATTTAGCTTGTTCGTGTGTGTTGTTGTATGATGTGATTATAAACTGGGCCCTTTATAAGAGTGTTTTAATTGAGAAACAGATGTTCATCAGATGAGAGTAACCACATTGTTAGATAACCATTGTGTCTGTGCTGGCATGGAACTGCTTTAATCTATGCAAAGTGTGGCATCAAATAAAGAAAAACACACCACTTGGGATGCTGAGGATGGGTATTTCTTTCATTAATACCATATGTACTGGGTGCTTGTTTGTAATTGTTCAGAATCCTTGCAATTTTAGGCTGCTGTCGAATGTCTCTTTTTAGGCAGTCACATGTATGTGATTGCTTTAAACACTAGAACTGACAAACCCTCTGTGGTCTAATAATCCTCAAAATTCAGTTCAGCACACACACGCATTTGAGTTTTCGTGTTTTATTTGGACTCTCCATATACAGTACATAATGATTTTTATACTGTACAAACTTTACATTCTACCCCTTACCCCAGCTGTGATTTGACAAGATGGCACCGGTGTTTGTGGCAGGCCATCTGTGTCGTAGTGTGTGTGCTTTGTTGTTTGTATTATTGCTTTCAAATCCAAACTTTTAAACTTTGCTGACTTATAATCACCAAACTCTTCTGTGTTGTTGTCTGTACCATCAGCCTTTCTGCTCTGATAGCCCAGCGCAGTACATCGACAAAAACCCGGTAGAAGACGAGAAAAGCGCGGGGGTATATTAGGCCTAGTCCACACGTACACAGGTATTTTTATAAATTGAGTTTTTCCTCGGAAAAGGGTGGCTTGCCCACTTCAGGTTGGTGGAGAGTTCCTGCCTCAAGTGGAGGAGTTCAAGTATCTTGGGGTCTTGTTCAAGATTGAGGGAAGGATGGAACGGGAGATTGACAGACGGATTGGTGCAGCTTCTGCAGTAATGCGGTCGATGTACCGGTCTGTCGTGGTGAAGAAAGAGCTGAGCTGCAAGGCAAAGCTCTCAATTTACCGGTCAATCTACGTTTCTACTCTCACCTATGGTCATGAGCTGTGGGTCATGACCGAAAGGACAAGATCCCGGATACAGGCGGCCGAAATGAGCCTTCTCCGCAGGGTGGCTGGGTGCTCCCTTAGAGATAGGGTGAGGAGCTCGGTCACTTGGGAGGAGCTCAGAGTAGAGCCGCTGCTCCTCTACATCGGGCCAGCTGAGGTGGCTCGGGCATCTGTTGCGGATGCCTCCTGGACGCCTTACCGGGAAGATCTTCCGGGCATGTCCCACCGGGAGGAGACCCCGGGGAAGACCTAGGACACGCTGGAGGGATTATGTCTCCCGGCTGGCCTGGGAACGCCTTGGTATCCCCCCGGCAGCAGTCTCTGCTTAGACTGCTGCCCCCGCGACCCGGCCCTGGATAAGCGGAAGAAGATGATGATGATGAGTTTTTCCTCCTTTGTTAAAAAAATTAAAAAATCTCGTCCAGATAAGCACGGTTTATGAAGCACTGTCAAGAGCATGCCAAAACAACAGGTGGTGATATAACCCTAACCGTAAAGCCATCTTGGCCAATCAGAAGCCTGAAAAAAGGATGAACGGCCAAACCGCATAGAAAAGCTGCGGTTTTAAAAATACCCGTGTTCGTGTGCCTTAGTTGCTCTTAAGTCCCGCCTGCCTGATTGGTCTGCGACCCAGGTTCGCTAGATGTGCTGGCATATGAATGAAGCTACAATTGTTTTATATCCCGGCACTCCTTTGAATTGCGGCATGAGTGGATTCGGCCTGTGATTCCAATGCACTCTGTAAATAATTTCTGTCAACGACTGCTGCATGTTCGTTGAGGTGGACTGAATCATCATAATTTGAAATCGCTGCGCTGTGCACCTCAACATGGAGTTTTAAAAATGGTAGCAGTGGTGTACCGACATCCAAAACCAAACAAAAACTTCATTGATGATTTTGCTGCTTTTCTGGGGGATTTTATCCAGAACTATGATATATTTTTAATCCTAAAAGATATTAATATTCATGTATGTTGTTCCTCAAACTCTTTAGCAGATGACTTTTTAACTCTTGTTAATTATTTTGGGATTGATCAACTAGTGAAAGGCTCCACACACATCCTTGGTCGTACACTTGATCTTGTGTTGTCTTATCTATCTGCGATATTGTTATTTGATATGTTAGTTTTATGGATCTCAAACGGAAAATTAGTTCTGGGCAGTCTTTTCCACAGTCTTCAAAGAGGCTTTTAATTCGTGTAACCTAGAATGTCCCCTTGAGTCACTGAGTGCTGAAGACCATCTAACTTAATTTAATTCTACCTGTATAACCCTTAATCGCTGTTAAAAAAGGATAACACTTAAGATGTTTGGGGTCATTTTGACCCCAAACTTTTAAAGAGCGATTGCATAAGGAAATATACATTTTTTAAATGGAAAACTATATATCATTTTTTTTATTTACTTCTCAACTATACATTTATGCTGTGTTTTTGTGGAAATTTTGAAGTTTTTTACCTATTTACTGCACAGTTACATAACTAGGCCATAAATTGGCCCATGAAAAAAGATTTTTTAAAGAAAAAATCACTTAAATGGCAAGCTTGTTCCATGTTGCATATGTGACATTTTTCAGATTTATGCCAGTTTAGTTGATTTTATTTGCCAATTTCTATAAAAATGATCTCTGTTGCAGTGACATACGTGTGTGTTTGTGTGTGTGTGTATGAGATAGAAAGTTCGTTCCACTTTGGGTTTATGCTCTAGGACCAGACCTTTATTTAAATGTTAATTTTTTTAGATTTATGCCAGTTTTGTTTATTTTATTTGCCAATTTCTGTAAAAATGCTTTCTGTTGCAGTCACATACATGTGTGTGTTTGTGTGTGTGTATGAGATAGAAAGTACGTTCTACTTTTTATTTATGCTCTAGGACCAGACCTTGGTTTATTTGTAAAAATTTTCAGATTTATAATGGATTTACTTTTATTTTTTTGACAAACAAAATTTTAAAAAGTCATTTTTTTCATTTTCCCATTCATTTTCAATGTGGGGTCATTTTGACCCCAAACAGCTTAAAAGGTACTTTTTTTTTTACACACCTTTAGAACAACCAAATCAAGCCCAGTTTTTTTGTGCATGTTTAGATAGATTATGTAGGAAAAGTCACAGAGTTTCATGCCCCTGAGATGAAGGTAACACTTTTAAAAAATGAAGGAAAAGTCCATTGGGGTCATTTTGACCCCAAACAGCGATTAAGGGATAAAGATTCTGGATATTGCTTCTTTGAAACATAAAACTGTTAAATCGAGATCAAAACCTTGGCTGAACAATAGTATATGCTCTCTTAAGAGAGCAGCCAGAAAAATGGAGCCCAACCGGAAGAAAACAAAACTAGAGGTATTTCGCATTTCATGGAAAGAGAGCTCGATTGCATACAGAGAGGCCTTAAAAGCTGCTAGATCTGCTTATTTTTCAACCCTATTAGAAGAAAATAAACAAAACCCTAGGTATTTATTTGAAACAGTGGCTAAACTAACGAAAAATAAAGCTTCAAGCCCAGAAGTTTCCAAGCAGCACAGCAGTAATGACTTAATGAACTTCTTCACTTACAAGATTGATAATATCAGGGAGAAAATTATAACTAGAAAAAAAAGTTTGTTGAGTGTTACGTTCATAGGTGTCTTGTGGGAGTGCCTGTGTTTGTTTTCTCTCCTGCTCTCTCTCCTTTTCCCTGTCAATTTCTTAGGCCGTCTTCCTTGACTGCCGATTGGCTCACGAGGCTGTCAATCATCATTAAGAGATGTGACGTCGGCCTATCCGCTGCCAGTAACGTTCCCGCTGGCAGATAAAAGGAAGCTGGAAAGGAGTGAATGGGCTCCCTTTTGTGTTCTGTTTTTGCTGTCATTGTACTTGGTTTTTGACTCGCTTTTTGACTTGCTTTATTTGTTATTTGCTTATGCCAACATCTGTTGTTTTGTTGTTACCTTTTGATTTACTATTTTGTTTTTCTTTTACTTGGATGGCGTTGCTCTTTTGATATTTGCTGAGCTTACGCTCTCTGATGTTTACTCTTTACCAAGAGGAAGGAGGATAGGGAAGATGTCGTACGACTTCCATTGTGCAACATTTAGGTAACTCTGTGTATAGAAACCCCAGGTAAGAGGTGAATGCCACCCATTGTATGTTTTGTTTTGGTAGCTGAGAGTAGGGAAGATTACGGCGTTTGACGCTGAAGATTTCATTACTTTCTTTTCTTTTCTTTAGTTAGGTTAGAGGTTTAAATGAGGTAGAATTGTTTGTTTTTGTTTCTTTCTTTTCTTTGGCGTCACTAGAGTCTCCTTTCTTTTGGGTTGATTTGTTTAGTTTTTCTTTTCTCTGGTTTATTTTCCTCTTTATTGTAAATTTGTACATACTGGTTGTGGCTTTCATAATTTATACTTTTGTCAATCTACTTTATAGTTTAATGGTTTCTTTTCTTTGTTGTATAATAAATCACTTTCATTGGCAGTTTGCGTTTTTGCATTGTTTCTTGCCGCCTCCTATTATTCTTACTGATTTTGCCATATTTTTAGTGTTACCCCTCTTGCTCCTAGACAAATCTTAGAGGGGTCGTAACATTGAGACAAACTTTAAGTTGGCTTGAGAAAGCCGGACCAGAGAGTTTGAAGAAGTTTAAAGTAGTTTGAAGTTTAAAGTACTTTAAATTTTGATTGATAGATTAGTTAGAAAGAAAGAATAGTAAGAAAGAAAGAAAGATTAGTTAGAAAGAAAGAAAGAAAGAAAGAGAAAGAAAGATTAGTTAGAAAGAAAGAATGAAAGAAAGATTAGTTAGAAAGAAAGAAAGAAAGATAGAAAAAAGAAGATAGTAAAAAATAAACAATTAGAAAGAAAGAAAAAAGAAAGATAGAAAGTAGATAGAAAGAAAGAATAGAATTTAAATGCTCTTTATTACAAATCTACATAAAACCATTCACAAGATATACATTATCACAGAGGATAAAAATTATAGAAAATGTGTAAAAAATAATTCATCTTCAATCATAGAACACAATGCTCCTTTGCTACACCATTTTAGTTCAAAAGAAATAAGATCATCCATAGATTTATAAAAATTAAAATCAATCAACACTCTAGACTTTATGAGATTTGAAAACAACACAGTAACATTATGTCCAGTCCTTTGCTCAATCTTATTTTTTCTACTTGAATAGATAGCTAGTTTAGCTTGACCCAAGATAAAATTTACTAAATGACAATCATTTCGTCTTCTGCACATATTTTGCACCCAAAACAAATATTTCCTTAGAGAAAGTTTCATTTAAAGCATCAAAAAGATTTTTTAAAACATCAAATAAGGGATTTAATCTAGAGCACTCCAGGAAAGCATGAAAAACAGTCTCTCTTTTAAAACAAAAAGGACATTCAGAGCTCACCTCAGGATTTAAAACCGAAATAAAAGCATTGACAGCTATTGCTCCATGGAGCACTCTCCATTGTATATCTCCTACTCTCTTTTTTTAACGGTGGCTTATACAAAACTCTCCATTTAGGCTTAACATTATCATCCAATTTTTAGAAAGAACGCCATGGTGTATCCACTTTGTCATTTAAAATCTTCTTGTTAAAAACCAAAACACAAGTTTTGTACAAGACTTTTCCTGTAACCGACAAGAAATCCAAACACAAAGACTTTCCAGTTTTTAAAAACAAACCCATACAATCAATCCAAATTGGGAGACAAGTATATAGTTGGAAAAGGGTCTTCAGTATTAGGAGTCTCGACTCCTGTGCAATAGTCTGTTAATAGTTGTCTCTCTTCCTTTGAAAGAGCAGACTGCCACTTTGGCATCAGTTGAGCAACTATTCGAGTTGAAGAAATTCTCAAATGAGATGCAGTTTGCTCAATGTTCGTAAAATTAGGTCCAGCCACATTTAGCAAAAGTCTTAAGGTGGTGATCCTGGATTGGCAAAGGATATTATTTAGTCCAGGAAAACTGCGTTCAACAGTAGAAATATCCAAGCGAGCTTCATATACTATGGGTTCATTTAACAACCAGAAGAGTGATTTCATACACGGTGTCCTTTGTTGATTAAAAAGACTCCATACTTTAAAAAGGTTTCGATAAAAAATTGGCATATTGGAGGCATTCAGTTTTAGGGGGTCTAACAAAAAGAGAGATTTGTCCATCTGTAGGCCTCCCAGACTGCACATGCAGTCACTCTCCAACCAAAGTCACTTGACCCCGAAAGAAGTCTTTGTATAAATTGTAGACGGAAAGCTGCTGTTCTGCTTTGCAAGTTTATCAGACCCTGTCCACCTTCTTCTTTAGGCAAAAGTAAGATGCTCTTTGTAATCCAATGTAATTTATCCCAGAAAAAGTCCACCAGTAAGGCTTGAATTTCAGACAACATTTTCACAGGTGGATCTATACATGCCAACTTATGCCAGAGAGAAGATGCAATTAAATTATTGATAATTAAAGTACGCCCTTTATAGGACATGTTTGGGGCCAGCCATTTCCATTTGGCTAATCGACCTTTAATTTTTTCAACAATCCCTTCCCAATTTTTCTGTACAGTGTCCTCATCTCCTAAAAAGACCCCCAAGTATTTTAAACCTCCTTTACTCCAAAATAAACAATCAGGAATGTTTAGTTCCTCTCCAGTCCACTTTCCACATATTAAAGCTTCACTTTTGTTCCAGTTTATTTTAGCAGAAGATAAAACTCTAAAATCTTCAAGTAATTTCTATATCTTTCTGACTGTTGACTATTACAATCACATCATCAGCATAAGCGGATAAATGAATGTTACAGTTAAAACCAGGTATATTTAAACCAGTCAAATTTGCTCTTATCTGCTGCAATAATGGTTCTATGGCTAATGAGTAAAGCATTCCTGATAGCGAACATCCTTGCCTGACACCTCTTCCAACCTTGAAAGGAGTGCATAAGCCACCGTTCACTTTCAGCACACTCTCAACATCAGTATACAGCATCTTTACCATTTCCATATAATCTTGGCAGAAACCAAAAGCTGCTAAGGTTTTCCATAGGTAATTATGTTCAACTCAATCGAACGCTTTCTCTTGATCCAGAGAAAGCAACGCACAATCTAAATTAAACAACTTGGAGACCTCTAGAATATCCCGCACTAAAGAAATATTATCAAAAATGGACCTACCAGGTATGCAGTAGCTCTGGTCCGGATGAACAACTTGCTCCATTACCTCTGCCATTCTATTTGCCAAACTTTTTGAGAGCACTTTGTAATCTGTGCAAAGTAGCGACACAGGGCGCCAGTTCTTAATCTCCGTCATGTTTCCTTTTTTCGGGAGGAGTGTAAGAACTGCTCTACGGCAGCTCAACGGTAGCCGCCCTTCAGCCAAGCTTTCATTGAGCACCGCAAGCAAATCCTCCCCCAACACTGTCCAGAACGACTTATAAAAGTCTACTGGAAGACCATCGATGCCAGGAGCCTTCCTGGACTCCATGCCCTGAAGGGCCTTGTTCAACTCCTCTAGGCTCATGGCCTTACGGAGTTTCGTATTGGCATCCTCAGACACCTGTGCCAAGTTTTCAAAAAAGACATTGTCAGTGTCAGGCTCTGCAGCACATTCACAGCTGTACAGCTTTTCATAAAAACAAACTGCTCTCTTTCTAATATCAATGGGGTCAGATAATAACATGCCAGATTCGGAGCGCAGCGCGTGAATTAATATTTTCTGTCCGTTCTTTTTCTCCAAATTAAAGAAAAATTTTGTTGGAGCATCCATTTGGTCAATATTCTGAAAACGGGACCGAACCAGAGCTCCTTGCACCTTAACCGCTAAAAGATCACCAAGTTGAGTTGTTTTCATTGTAAGAGCTTCCAAAACATCCTCCCCCCCAGTTGATTCAGCTAACTCCTGTAATTTGACTATTGATGTCTCCAAGTTCTTCATGGATTTAGATAACTGTACAGTAATATTTCGAGTATGCTGTTGACAAAATTGTTTCATTTGAACTTTACCAAAATCCCACCACTAGCCTCAATGACTGGAATGTATTCTTTGTAGCTCTAAACGTTTCCCAAAAATATTTGAAATTTTCCTTAAATTTTTTATCATTTAGCAAAGAACTGTTAAAATGGCAATAAGCACTCTTCGGTCTAATGGAGTTCAAAATAAAAGAACAACACACCATGCTATGATCAGAAAAACTAACAGGGACAATACAACATTTGCTAAAAATACCACATTGATGTTTAAACCCATAAAATCTATCCAACCTAGCAAAACAGGTATGAGACCAAGGTATTGTCACAGGTATGAGACCAAGTATATTGTCTTAGATTACCATTAACATGTTTCCATATATCGCACAACTCATTCGGTTTAATTACTTGAATAAGTCTCTTCCGAGATGGCTCATTGGGCTCTATGTGATTCCTATCAATAGTTTGTTCAGTACAATTAAAATCTCCTCCCAGAAACAAAAACTCTTCACTGTCACAATTTTGCAAGGTTAAATTGAGAGTATTTAAAAACAGCATTCTTTCAACTCCTGAGGTTGGGACATAAACACAAATAAAAACAAAAACATAATTTTCAAATAAAGCTCTAACCTTTAAAAGTCTACCTTTTATAATCTCTTCAACCTCATATGAAATTGGTTTGAAGTTCTTAGAAAATAAAAGGGCAACTCCTCCACTGCTAGCAGTATTGTGACTTAAAATAGAGATGCCATCCCATTCTCTTTCCCAATCTGCAGCATTCTTGGAATCACTGTGAGTTTCTTGAAGAAAAATAATGTCTATTTTTTTCTGTTTAGACATTTCATATAACATTACTCTTTTTTTCACATCTCTTGCTCCATTTACATTGACTGAAGCAACGCTAACTTCACCCATAGAGAATAAATAACAAAACAGCAAAAACAAACCACTGATTATCATTAAATTAGCTTTTTCCAACCCCATCATTGTTTATTTCAGTATTGAGTTTTCTCACTAGCTTCTTTAACCTGTAAATTTCTTTGTTGGTAAAAAAACCTTCAGCCATCAGACACCTTGTCTTTTCAATAAACTGTTTAAGGTCAGGAAAATATTCGTTCACTCGTACCCCTCTTCTATTTTTCGTTTTTTGCAATTTGAACAATTTCAATTAAAACAATTTGATATCTTCCACTTCATAATTGCGACTCACGCATTCAGTTTGTGAAAGAGAGAGACTACAGTCTGATTCACTGCCACTCTCTGTGTCTGCCTGGTCTTCACATTCACCTACATCTGTTCTCTTTACAGGTCTCAAGTCACAAGTATTATCACTTTGCCTTCGTTTTAACGGTACCTTAAACAGTGTATGTTCTGCTTCTATGTCAATGCCATCATTCTCGCGTATTTGCTCAATCGAAGGCTGTTTTTCTCCGTCACACTGTGGGATCTCAGACACCTTGATGTCATTACTCTCCGAACAAGTGACTATTCGATTTGTCAAGTTGAGTCCGTCATCAAAAGACCCAGTGGACTCCGCATCTTCTACTGTTTTGTTCAACGACCCTTTCGTTATAGTAGTTCCAGAATTAACCTGACTTTGCAGCTCTGTTGCGATCGCCTCGGGTTCAGCTCGTTCTGCCGCGATCGCGTCTGGCTCTGTACTGTCAGTTTCAATGGGTTGATTTGTCGCGGGTGGCGGGACAGTTACCTCATTTATATTTTGCTCTGTTACTAATGTTTCTCTTTTATCAGGGCAATCACGAATCAAATGTCCCACTTTACTGCATCCAAAACATTTCATTTTCCCTGTTGTTGCAAACACAACATAGTCAAAGTCGTCGATTCGGAATTTAAACGTAAGGTCTAATTCAGCGTCGTCTTTCACAATCATGTAGGCGAAACGCCGAAATGAAACGATATGTTTTAACAATGGAGATCCAGTGCCAATCGGTATTTTCTTTATTGGAGACACCAATTTGCCATAACAGGAAAGAGACTGCGTTAATAGCTGGTCACTAATAAACGGAGGAACATTAGATAATGTCACTTTTTTAGATGGCATTGATAAAGGGAGAACAGGTGTAAACAAACCATCAATAATGATCCCACACTCAACTAAATCATTTGCTTTGTCTATATTATTTAAAAATATAACATTAGCATTGTTCATTTTTGAGGCTGACAAAATGCACTCATGGCCTACAACTTCACCTATTGCTAAACAACAATCCTCCACTCTCACGGCAGCCGCCACCTTCACTGCATGACGCCGCGTGAGTGTGTACAAAACTCGCGAATCCGGGACCACCATGCTTCCTCAAGTGCAGGTAGCACACGGCCCAGATTAGCACTCCAAAAAACTATTCTTAGTAACTAAAACAGAAAAAAACAAAAAACAAAAAAGAAAAGACAGAAAAATAATTTAAGAAAGAAAGAAAGAAAGAAAGATAGAAAAAAGAAAAGATAGTAAAAAATAAACAATTAGAAAGAAAGAAAGAAAGAAAGAAAGAAAGAAAGAAAGAAAGAAAAGATTAATATGAAAGAAAGAAAGAAAGAAAGAAAGAAAGAAAGAAAGAAAGAAAGAAAGAAAGAGAAAGAAAGATTAGTTAAAAAATAATGAAAGAAAGATTAGTTAGAAAGAAAGAAAAAAGAAAGTTTAGTTAGAAAGAAAGAGAGAAAGAAAGAAAGAAAGAAAGAAAGAAAGAAAGAAAGAAAGAAAGAAAGAAAGAAAGAAAGAAAGAAAGTTCACGAGTTCACATCTACATATAATAGTACAATAAGTTTATGCGTATTTGGCGTGCTGTCCGGGGAGAGGGCTCCGAGCTCGGAGTTAGGCCCGAACCCAGAGTACTCCCCCCAGTTGGTAAGTGTAGATGGAACTGGAAGTGAGGAGATGGGGTGGAGGAGGGATGCTGACAAACTTTCAATGAACAGAGATAGGTCTGCTGTGAATTTATACTCTATCATTGAGTTGATTACTGATTAATCTCCAGCTGTGCATAATTTGGTTAATTATCTGAACCTGCTCCTCCCGAACTTTGTTAATAAAACATCATAAAGAAGAAAGAAAGATTAGTTAGAAATAAAGAAAAAAGAAAGATTAGTTAGAAAGAAAAAGAAAGAAAGATTAGTTAAAAAGAAAGATTAGTTAGAAAGAAAGAAAGAAAGAAAGAAAGAAATAGATAAGTTAGAAAGACAGAAAAATTAGTTAGAAAGAAAGAAAGAAAAAAGATTAGTTAGAAAGAAAGAAAGAAAGAAAGAAAGAAAGAAAGAAAGAAAAAAGAAAGAAAGAAAGATTAGTTAGAAATAAAGAAAAAAGAAAGATTAGTTAGGAAGAGAAAGAAAGAAAGATTAGTTAAAAAGAAAGAAAGAAAAAAGAAAGATTAGTTAGAAAGAAAGAAAGAAATAGATAAGTTAGAAAGACAGAAAGATTAGTTAGACAGAAAGAAAGAAAGAAAGAAAGAAAGATTAGTTAGAAAGAAAGATAAGTTAGAAGAAAGAAAGAAAAAGAAAGATTAGTTAGAAAGAAAGAATAAAATATTAGTTAGAAAGATGGATTAGTTAGAAAGAAAGAAATATAGATTAGTTAGAAAGAGAGAAAAATTAGTTTGAAAGAAAAAAGGAAATATGGGCTTGAAAGAAAGATTAGTTAAAAAGAAAGAAAGAAAGAAAGAAAGAAAGAAAGAAAGAAAGAAAGAAAGAAAGAAAGAAAGAAAGAAAAAGAAATATGGGCTAGTTAGAAAGAAAGATTAGTTAGAAAAAGAAAGAAAGAAAGATTAGCTAGAAAGAAAGAAAGAAAGAAAGAAAGAAAGAAAGATTAGTACAAAGACAGAAAGAAAAAAAGATTAGTTAGAAAGAAAAAGAAAGAAAGAAAGAAAGAAAGAAAGAAAGAAAGAAAATTAGTTAGAAAGAAATAAAGAAAAAAGATTAGTTAGAAAGAAAGAAAGATTAGTTAGAAAGAAAGAAAGAATGATTAGTTAGAAAGAAAGAAAGAACGATTAGTTAGAAAGAAAGAAAGAAAGAAAGAAAGAAAGAAAGAAAGAAAGAAAGAAAGAAAGAAAGAAAGAAAGAAAGAAAGAAAGAAGAAAGATTGGTTGGAAAGAAAGATTAGTTAGAAAGAAAGAAAGAAAGATTAGTTAGAAAGAAAGAAAAAAGAAAGATTAGTTAGAAAGAAAGAAGAAAGATCAGCTAGAAAGAAAGAAAGAAAGAAAGAAAGATTAGTTAGAAAAAAAGAAAAAAGAAAGATTAGTTAGAAAAATTAGATAGAAAGATTAGTTAGAAAGAAAGATTTGAAAGAAAGAAGAAAGATTAGTTAAAGAAAGATAAAAGAAAGAAAGAAAGAAAGAAAGAAAGAAAGAAAGAAAGAAAGAAAGAAAGAAAGATGAATTAGATAGATAGATAGATAGATAGATAAAAGATAAAAAGAAAGAAAGAAAGAAAGAAAGAAAGAAAGATTAGATAGAAAGAAAGACAGATAGATTAGAAAGAAAAATATTATTTAGAAAGAAAGAAAGAAAGAAAGAAAGAAAGAAAGAAAGAAAGAAAGAAAGAAAGAAAGAGAGAAAGAAAGAAAGAAAGAAAGAAAGAAAGAAAAAGAAAGATTAGTTAGAAAGAAAGAAAGAAAGAAAGAAAGAAAGAAAGAAAGAAAGAAAGAAAGAAAGATTAGTTAGAAAGAAAGAAAGAAAGATTAGTTAGATATAAAGAAAAAAGAAAGATTAGTTAGGAAGAGAAAGAAAGAAAGATTAGTTAAAAAGAAAGAAAGAAAAAAGAAAGATTAGTTAGAAAGAAAGAAAGAAAGAAAGAAAGAAAGAAAGAAAGAAAGAAAGAAAGAAAGAAAGAAAGAAAGAAATAGATAAGTTAGAAAGACAGAAAGATTAGTTAGAAAGAAAGAAAGAAAGAAAGAAAGAAAGAAAGATTAGTTAGAAAGAAAGATAAGTTAGAAGAAAGAAAGAAAAAGAAAGAAAGAAAAAAGAAAGATTAGTAAGAAAGAAAGAAAGAAAAAAGAAAGAAAGATTAGTTAGAAAGAAAGAATAAAATATTAGTTAGAAAGATGGATTAGTTAGAAAGAAAGAAATATAGATTAGTTAGAAAGAGAGAAAAATTAGTTTGAAAGAAAAAAGGAAATATGGGCTTGAAAGAAAGATTAGTTAAAAAGAAAGAAAGATTGAAAGAAAGAAAGAAAGAAAGAAAGAAAGAAAGAAAGAAAGAAAGAAAGAAAGAAAGAAAGAAAGAAAGAAAGAAAGAAAGAAAGAAAAAGAAATATGGGCTAGTTAGAAAGAAAGATTAGTTAGAAAGAAAAAGAAAGAAAGAAAGAAAGAAAGAAAGAAAGAAAGAAAGAAAGAAAGAAAGATTGGCTAGAAAGAAAGAAAGAAAGAAAGAAAGAAAGAAAGAAAGAAAGAAAGAAAAAAGAAAGATTAGTACAAAGACAGAAAGAAAAAAAGATTAGTTAGAAAAAGAAAGAAAGAAAGAAAGAAAGAAAATTAGTTAGAAAGAGAAAGAAAGAAAGAAAGAAAGAAAGAAAGAAAGAAAGAAAGAAAGAAGATAAGTTAGAAAGAAAGAAAGATTAGTTAGAAAGAAAGAAAGAAAAAAGAAAGATAAGAAAGAAAGATAGTTAGAAAGAAAGATTAGTTAGAAAGAAAGAAAAAAGAAAGATTAGCTAGAAAGAAAGAAAAAAGAAAGAAAGAAGGATTAGTTAGAAAAAAAGAAAAAAGAAAGATTAGTTAGAAAAATTAGATAGAAAGATTAGTTAGAAAGAAAGATTTGAGAGAAAGAAGAAAGATTAGTTAAAGAAAGATAAAAGAAAGAAAGAAAGAAAGAAAGAAAGAAAGAAAGAAAGAAAGAAAAAAGAAAGAAAGATGAATTAGATAGATAGATAGATAGATAGATAGATAGATAGATAGATAGATAGATAGATAGATAGATAGATAAAAGATAAAAGGAAAGAAAGAAAGAAAGAAAGATTAGATAGAAAGACAGATAGATTAGAAAGAAAAATATTATTTAGAAAGAAAGAAAGAAAGAAAGAAAGAAAGAAAGAAAGAAAGAAAGAAAGAAAGAAAGAAAGAAAAAGAAAGATTAGTTAGAAAGATAGAATGAAAGAAAGATTAGTTAGAAAGAAAGAAAAAGAAAGAAAGATTAGTTAGAGAGAAAGATAGAAGAAAGAAAGAAAGAGTAAGAAAGATTAGTTGAAAGAAAGAAAGACAGACAGACAGACAGACAGACAGACAGACAGACAGACAGACAGACAGACAGACAGACAGACAGACAGAAAGAAAGAAAGAAAGAAAGAAAGAAAGAAAGAAAGAAAGAAAGTAAGACTAGTTAGAAAGAAAGAAAGATAGATTAGTTGGAAAGAAAGATAGATATAAAAGAAAGAAAGAAAGATTAGTTAGAAAGACAGATTAGTTGGAAAGAAAGAAAGAAAGAAAGAAAGAAAGAAAGAAAGAAAGAAAGAAAGAAAGAAAGAAAGAAAGAAAGAAAGAAAGAAAGAAAGATTAGTTAGAAAGAGAGATAGATATATTAGTTGGAAAAAGATAGATAGATTAGTAAGAAAGAAAGATAGATTAGTAAGAAAGAAAGATAGATTAGTAAGAAAGAAAGAAAGTAAAAAAAGAAAGAAAGATTAGTTAATAAGAAAGAAAGAAAGAAAGAAAGAAAGAAAGAAAGAAAGAAAGAAAGAAAGAAAGAAAGAAAGATTAGTTAGAAAGAAAGAAAGATTAGTTAGAAAGAGAGATAGATAGATTAGTTGGAAAAAGATAGATAGATTAGTAAGAAAGAAAGATAGATTAGTAAAAAAAGAAAGAAAGATTAGTTAGAAAGATAGAATGAAAGAAAGATTAGTTAGAAAGAAAGAAAGAGAAAGAAAGATTAGTTAGAAAGAAAGATAATTAGTTGGAAAGAAAGATAGATATATAGGAAAGAAAGAAAGAAAGAAAGAAAGAAAGAAAGAAAGAAAGAAAGAAAGAAAGAAAGAAAGAAAGAAAGAAAGAAAGAAAGAAAGATTAGAAAGAAAGAAAGAATGATTAGAAAGAAAGAAAGAAAGATTAGTTAGAAAGAAAGAAAGATTAGTTAGAAAGAGAGATAGATTAGTTGGAAAAAGATAGATAGATTAGTAAGAAAGAAAGATAGATTAGTTAGAAATAAAGATAGATAGATAGATAGATAGATAGATAGATAGATAGATAGATAGATAGATAGATAGATAGATAGATAGATAGATAGATAGATTAGAAAGAAAAGGATTATTTAGAAAGATAGATAGATAGATAGATAGATTAGAAAGAAAAGGATTATTTAGAAAGAAAGAAAGAAAGAAAGAAAGAAAGAAAGAAAGAAAGAAAGAAAGAAAGAAAGAAAGAAAGAAAGATTAGTTAGAAAGAAAATATAGATTAGTTGGAAAGATGTTAGTTGGTGTTCTGGGTGGTTGCTAGGCTGTTTTGGGTGGTTGCTAGGGTATTCTGGGTGGTTGCTAGGCGGTTGCTAGGGTTTTCTGAGTGGTTGCTAGGCTGTTTTGGGTGGTTGCTAGGGTCTTTTGGGTGGTTGCTAGGCGGTTGCTAGGATATTTTGGGTGGTTGCTAGGGTCTTTTGGGTAGTTGCTTGGCGGTTGCTAGGATATTTTAGGTAGTTGCTAGGGTCTTTTGGGTGGTTGCTTGGCGGTTGCTAGGATATTTTCGGTGGTTGCTAGGCGGTTGCTAGGGTGTTTTGGGTGGTTGCTAGGATATTTTGGGTGGTTGCTAGGGTCTTTTGGGTGGTTGCTAGGCGGTTGCTAGTGTGTTTTGTGTGGTTGCTAGGATATTTTGGGTGGTTGCTAGGGTCTTTTGGGTGGTTGCTAGGGTATTTTGGGTGGTTGCTAGGGTGTTCTGGGTGGTTGCTAGGGTCTTTTGGGTGGTTGCTAGGCGGTTGCTAGGGTGTTTTGGGTGGTTGCTAGGATATTTTGGGTGGTTGCTAGGGTCTTTTGGGAGGGTGTTCTGGGTGGTTACTAGGCGGTTGCTAGGGTGTTCTGGGTGGTTGCTAGGGTCTTTTGGGTAGTTGCTAGGTGGTTGCTAGGATATTTTGGGTAGTTGCTAGGGTCTTTTGGGTGGTTGCTAGGCGGTTGCTAGGATATTTTGGGTGGTTGCTAGGGTCTTTTGGGTGGTTGCTAGGATATTTTGGGTGGTTGCTAGGTGGTTGCTAGGGTCTTTTGGGTGGTTGCTAGGCGGTTGCTAGGGTGTTTTGGGTGGTTGCTACACTGTAAAATATTTCCAGGATTTCACAAGATATAACTGTAATATTTCACAGGTAATTACATTATTACCACTTCACAGGCTTTAACTGTGATATTTCACAATGTAATACCGTATTTAGACTTTTACTGTGAAAATAATGCAGGCCGGGGCTTTTACAAGAAACTACTACTGTGAATTCCGTCACTTTCGTGCTGCAACTGCGTCATCTGAGCTGCCTGATCTCCTCCGTGGTCTCATTCGACGGATTCAGCGGTAAGTGTTTAAATTTCAAACTTTGTCAATTTGATGACTGTTTTTAATATGAAATTGCATGTTATTTAAAAGTATGAACCAAATTAGCGTTAGTTGTAGGTTCTGTTTCATGTTTTTGTAACTTAACGTTAGCTGGAGCAGATTTGCGTCTAGGTTTGAGCGCGCAAATTTGAATGAACAGACGTTGGTTGTGTTAATAAGTGTAAGTTAGTATGTGTACCGTATTAAGTTATTAACTGAGACTTCACGTTAGCTACACCGTCAAAATTGAACTTTAGCTTTGCTTAATGCTTTTCTTAGTTAACGTTCGTTACTCTAACAGCGTTCTCTCTTTTCCCACAGCATTTTTCTACCACCGGGAAATAAAGTTATAAGGTAAGCTGTGGCCTTAATGTGTGTATTATGACAGTTATGATCAACTAGATAAATTATAGTGTTGTGGATTTGTGCAAAGGTGGAATAAATTAATCTCAAATTAGTAACGTTAGCTAGCTGGGCCTCGTCCATATTTTTCTGCCGTGTGTGTGAAACGGAGCAGCCGTTGTCTGTCTCGTCAACAGAAAAAATAAAGTGCATTTTATTATAAAAAAGATATAGGAAAATAAATGTGTTTATCACTGATTTAGTGGAGCTACGTTAGCTGAGGTATTCTAAAGTAAAACAGGTCGACATCTTGAGATATTAGGAGCCATTTTGTCTGTGAACGGGTAATAATTCTAGGAGGATGAGTAAGTTACAAGCAGAAACAGCCACATGGAGATGGACTGGCAACATGCTCTTCCTCCATCCTCTGCAAACAGTAAATGATGTAAATTGTTGTGTGCAAATGCTTTGCCTGAGTAAATCACACACATCTAACTTACTTTGTTGCAGGACTATTCTTGACTGTGTATTTGTGATGTAAATGTTTTTCAGTTGCTGTTAAGTTATTTAAATGGTTGCTGTTTAATTGAATCCAATTAATGTCACCTTGTTAAAACTGAGCTAACTTTAGTTTTGCTCAGTACTGCAACAGCAGTGACCCACTGAAGGTTATGACTGGGAACTGAAACCTTTTTAATCCCACTTGAATTAAACTAACATCTTTCTTCTCTGTCTTTTTGTTTATAGGTGCTTCTTGGGCATCAACCCAGAGACAGGTACAAAATCAAAGAGGCAGAGAGGACACATAAACCAGCAAGTCTGTACACTGATCAGGAAGCTCATTGGCTTTGAATGGATGTCAGTCTAATGTAAGTTGTGTTCCAACATCAGAACAGACTAACGAAACACTGTCTCTGTTTTAAGCTAGAATTAGTTATGCAGTAAGATGTTTAATTAAGCTATTAAAGGGTTAGTTCACCCAAAAATGTAAAGTCTCTCATTAATTACACTCCCTCATGATGTTCCAAACACATAAGAATTTTGTTCAACACAAATTAAGATAATTTTAAGAAGTCCGAGAGCTTTCTGATCCCGCTTATAGACTGCAATGTTATAACCGCTTTCAAGCCCCAGAAAGGTAGTAAAAACATTGTTAAAATAGTCCACGTGACTACAGTGGTTCAACCTTATTGCTATGCGACGAGAATACTTTTTGTGCGTTCCGCACTATTAAGTATTTTTGCATCGCTTCATAACATTAAGGTTGAACCACTGTAGTCACATGGACTATTTTAACAATCTTCACTACCTTTCCGGGCCTTGAAAGTGGTAATAAAATTGCTGTCCATGGAGGAGTCAGAAAATATCTTAATTTGTGTTCCAAAGATGAACGAAGGGCTGACGCGTTTGGAATGAGGGTGGGTTTTTGGGTAAACTATCCCTTTAATCTGTTCTACGAGTTTAGACAGGCTGCAAAATGTCTAAAATTCATTGTTCTTACGTTTATTTGAATTAAACATGCCTTTTCAATGTTATAGGTTATTGATAGGTTAGAATAAAAACGTCAAATTTACAGACGTACTTTACAATAGTTTTAAGTGTAAATTTACATCACATTACTGGCTTACTGAGTTGCATTACTATGTACGCATGTCATGTAATTTTTGCTTAACCTCAATCATGTTACTTTCAGTCCTGTTACTCATATGAAAAATAACAGGACTGAGCAAAAGTAACAGCAGAGATTCCTCTGGTTTGTTGATTTAATATTAATTGATATAGTACTATTCACATGATTTATCTGATTTATCATGAGTTTTACAATTGTAATTTCTTAAATTGTAGACATTTTAGGATTAGTTTTACAATGCGAGTACCATACTTGCAGGTAGCCAGTCCACCACAGAGTAACTTAAACTTTTTGTCTTTCTTATCTTTTGTAGATAGTGGACAGAACCCATACTATGCAGGTGCCAGCTGCAAGGGAAGTAGCGAGACACCTGCAACCCTCTCTTTTCCCATCTTTTTGTCTTTTCTTCCCTCTCTCTTCTCTCTCTCCCTCTTTTTCTTTTCAGCTCCTATGTTGTGAAGTATCATTATCACATAGTAAACACATGCACAGTGCACACACATAGACACGCATTCCTGTTACCCAGTGTTCATTCCTGTTACCCAGTGTTCATTCCTGTTACCCAGTGTTCATTCCTGTTACCCAGTGTTCATTCCTGTTACCCAGTGTTTATTCCTGTTATTAAATTGTATTTTTCCAAGTACCATTATCACATAGTAAACACATTCACACACATATTGACAGACATTCATGTTACCCAGTGTTCATTCATGTTACACAGTGTTTATTCCTGTTATTAAAATGTATTTTTCTTCTAAAAAATAAAAGTTAAACCATTGTTTTTATCAGTTTTGTTTGGTCCATCATTTATGCTAAATCACAGTATAGACATTGTTAAATACATTAATTCTACAGCAGCTTACTGTTAAATTACAGTAATACGATAGACTAACTGTAATTGCACAGTAAAATACAGTAATTATACAGCAGCTTACTGCTAAATCACAGTAATATGACGGCATAATTATTGTGAAATCACAGTAAACAGCTGTCATTTCACAATTATTTACTGTAAAAATAATACGGTAACTTACTGTGAAAGTCATGCAACTGGTAACCTGCAATTTATTGTAAATTTACAGTGAAATAATTAACAGTGTAGGATATTTTGGGTGGTTGCTAGGGTCTTTTGGGTGGTTGCTAGGGTATTTTGGGTGGTTGCTAGGGTGTTCTGGGTTGTTGCTAGGCGGTTGCTAGGGTGTTCTGGGTGGTTGCTATGGTATTCAGGGCGGTTGATATGGTGTTACTAGGTGGTTGGTAGTTGTCACAGATGGTTACTATGGAGTTTTTATAGAGTTCTTAGCATGATCTTGGCATGATTTAACACTTAACTAATTGCTATTAGCATGTAGCTATTCACTGCTAGCATGTGTAGCATGTTGGAAGTGCTGTTTGCTAGCATGAGTCAAAAGAGCCAAAACTCATCTCTATACGATGTTCTGATACAGAGATATTGGTCTTGCAAAAACGGTTGCTAGGGTACTCAAATTTGGTTGCTATGAAGTTGCTTGGGAGCTGGAAGCATTAAACTTAAGAAGTTTAAAGTGGTTTGAAGTTTAAAGTAGTTTAAAGTAGTTTGAAGTTTATGATAGATATATAAATAAGTTAGATAGATACACACAAACACACACACACACACACGCACACACACACACACACACACACACGCACACACACACACACACACACTCACTCACTCAGACTACCTCGCTCACACACTCACTCAGACACACACACACACACACACTCAGAGTTTATGAGTTTAGAGTTTATAAGTGTACGAGTTTTTGAGTTTAGAGTTTATAAGTTTAAATGAGTTTAGAGTTCAGAGTTTATTAATTTATGAGTTTAAGAGTTCATAAGTCTATGAATTCATGAGATTATTAGTTAATTAGTTATTAAATTTAAGTTAATTAGTTTATAAGTGTATGAGATTAGAGTTTATTAGTTTAAATTAGTTTCATTGGCTAATATATATAGAACGGCAGTTTGGTTTAGTCTTCAAGGTGTTTAGATTTGAATTTTTGTCGGTTGGTGAGTTTGAATCTGGATTTGAATTTTTTAGAACTCCCCAATGTAAGTCAATGGGAGTTTTTCCGAGTTTTGATCGTCATTTGTAGGAAAACCGTAAGTCTGATCAGTCTGAAAAGATATAGCAACTAACTTCAGATCAGTTTGAGTGTCTGAGCCGAGTTTGGAGTATGTAGAGTTAAAGCTCTAGGACGAGTTTGAGTCAACAGTTTTTCACAGAATAATAATAATAATAACTAGATGCGAAAGTTCGTCGAGACAAACTTTAAGTTGGCTTGAGAAAGTTTGGAGCAGAACGTTTTTTGCTAGGCTGTTGCTAGGGTGTTGCTAGGGTATTTTGGGTGGTTGCTAGGGTGTTCTGGGTGGTTGCTAGGTGGTTGCTAGGGTGTCCTGGGTGGTTGCTAGGGTCTTTTGGGTGGTTGCTAGGGTGTTTTGGGCGGTTGCTAGGGTATTTTGGGTGGTTGCTAGGGTGTTTTGGGTGGTTGCTAGGATGTTTTGGGTGGTTGCTAGGGTCTTATGGGTGGTTGCTAGATGGTTGCTAGGGTGTTTTGGGTGGTTGCTAGGATATTTTGGGTGGTTGCTAGGGTCTTTTGGGTGGTTGTTAGGTGGTTGCTAGGGTGTTTTGGGTGGTTGCTAGGGTATTTTGGGTGGTTGCTAGGGTGTTCTGGGTGGTTGCTAGGGTCTTTTGGGTGGTTGCTAGGATATTTTGGGTGGTTGCTAGGGTCTTTTGGGTGGTTGCTAGGGTTTCTGGGTGGTTGCTAGGGTGTTCTGGGTGGTTGCTAGGTGGTTGCTAGGGTGTTTTGGGTGGTTGCTAGGATATTTTGGGTGGTTGCTAGGCGGTTGCTAGGGTCTTTTGGGTGGTTGCTAGGCGGTTGCTAGGGTCTTTTGGGTGGTTGCTAGGGTCTTTTGGGTGGTTGCTAGGGTGTTCTTGGTGGTTGCTAGGCGGTTGCTAGGGTCTTTTGGGTGGTTGCTAGGCGGTTGCTAGGGTGTTCTGGGTGGTTGCTAGGCTGTTTTGGGTGGTTGCTAGGATATTCTGGTTGGTTGCTAGGCGGTTGCTAGGATATTTCTGGTGGTTGCTAGGGTCTTTTGGGTGGTTGCTAGGCGGTTGCTAGGATATTTTGGGTGATTGCTAGGGTCTTTTGGGTGGTTGCTAGGCGGTTGCTAGGGTCTTTTGGGTGGTTGCTAGGGTCTTTTGGGTGGTTGCTAGGCGGTTGCTAGGGTTTCTGGGTGGTTGCTAGGGTGTTCTGGGTGGTTGCTAGGGTCTTTTGGGTGGTTGCTAGGCGGTTGCTAGGGTTTCTGGGTGGTTGCTAGGGTATTCTGGGTGGTTGCTAGGCGTTTGCTGGGATATTTTGGGTGGTTGCTAGGGTCTTTTGGGTGGTTGCTAGGCGGTTGTTAGGGTGTTTTGGGTGGTTGCTAGGCGGTTGCTAGGGTATTTTGGGTGGTTGCTAGGGTGTTCTGGGTGGTTGCTAGGCGGTTGCTAGGGTGTTCTGGGGGGTTGCTATGGTATTGAGGGCGGTTGATATGGTGTTACTAGGTGGTTGGTAGTTGTCACAGATGGTTACTATGGAGTTTTTATAGAGCTCTTAGCATGATCTTGGCATGATTCAACACTTAACTAATTGCTATTAGCATGTAGCTATTCACTGCTAGCATGTGTAGCATGTTGGAAGTGCTGTTTGCTAGCATGAGTCAAAAGAGCCAAAACTCATCTCTATACGATGTTCTGATACAGAGATATAGGTCTTGCAAAACGGTTGCTAGGGTACTCAAGTTTGGTTGCTATGGAGTTGCTTGGGAGCTGGAAGCATTAAACTTAAGAAGTTTAAAGTGGTTTGAAGTTTAAAGTAGTTTAAAGTAGTTTGAAGTTTATGATAGATATATAAATAAGTTAGATAGATACACACAAACACACACACACACACACACACACACACACACTCACTCAGACTACCTCGCTCACACACTCACTCAGACACACACACACACACACACACACACACTCAGAGTTTATGAGTTTAGAGTTTATAAGTGTACGAGTTTTTGTGTTTAGAGTTTATAAGTTTAAATGAGTTTAGAGTTCAGAGTTTATTAATTTATGAGTTTAAGAGTTCATAAGTCTATGAATTCATGAGTTTATTAGTTAATTAGTTATTAAATTTAAGTTAATTAGTTTATAAATGTATGAGATTAGAGTTTATTAGTTTAAATGAGTTTCATTGGCTAATATATATAGAACGGCAGTTTGGTTTAGTCTTCAAGGTGTTTAGATTTGAATTTTTGTCGGTTGGTGAGTTTGAATCTGGATTTGAATTTTTTAGAACTCCCCAATGTAAGTCAATGGGAGTTTTTCCGAGTTTTGATCGTCATTTGTAGGAAAACCGTAAGTCCGATCAGTCTGAAAAGATAAAGCAACTCGAGTCAGAACAGTTTGAAGGTCTGAGCCGAGTTTGGAGTATGTAGAGTTAAAGCTCTAGGACGAGATTGAGTGTAATTTTTTGGTAAGAAGAATAATAATAATAACTAGATGCGAAAGTTCGTCGAGACAAACTTTAAGTTGGCTTGAGAAAGTTTGGAGCAGAACGTTTTTTTGCTAGGCTGTTGCTAGGGTGTTATGGGTGGTTGCTATGGTGTTGCTAGGGTATTTTGGGTGGTTGCTAGGGTGTTCTGGTTGGTTGCTAGGTGGTTGCTAGGGTGTCCTGGGTGGTTGCTAGGGTCTTTTGGGTGGTTGCTAGGGTGTTTTGGGTGGTTGCTAGGGTCTTTTGGGTGGTTGCTATGCGGTTGCTAGGGTGTTCTGGGTGGTTGCTAGGATATTTTTGGTGGTTGCTAGGGTCTTTTGGGTGGTTGCTAGGCGGTTGCTAGGGTCTTTTGGGTGGTTGCTAGGCGGTTGCTAGGGTGTTTTGGGTGGTTGCTAGGATATTTTGGGTGGTTGCTAGGGTCTTTTGGGTGGTTGCTAGGCGGTTGCTAGGGTGTTATGGGTGGTTGCTATGGTGTTGCTAGGCGGTTGCTAAGGTGTTTTTGGTGGTTGCTAGGGTGTTCTGGGTGGTTGCTAGGCAGTTGCAAGGGTGTTATGGGTGGTTGCTATGGTGTTCCTAGGCGTTGCTAAGGTATTCTGGGTGGTTGCTAGGGTGTTCTGGGTGGTTGCTAGGCTGTTTTGGGTGGTTGCTAGGGTCTTTTGGGTGGTTGCTAGGCGGTTGCTAGGGTGTTTTGGGTGGTTGCTAGGATATTTTGGGTGGTTGCTAGGCGGTTGCTAGGGTCTTTTGGATGGTTGCTAGGGTCTTTTGGGTGGTTGCTAGGCGGTTGCTAGGGTATTTTGGGTGGTTGCTAGGGTCTTTTGGGTGGTTGCTAGGGTGTTCTGGGTGGTTGCTAGGCGGTTGCTAGGGTCTTTTGGGTGGTTGCTAGGCGGTTGCTAGGGTGTTCTGGGTTGTTGCTAGGCTGTTTTGGGTGGTTGCTAGGATATTCTGGGTGGTTGCTAGGCGGTTGCTAGGATATTTCTGGTGGTTGCTAGTGTCTTTTGGGTGGTTGCTAGGCAGTTGCTAGGATATTTTGGGTGGTTGCTAGGGTCTTTTGGGTGGTTGCTAGGCGGTTGCTAGGTTGTTTTGGGTGGTTGCTAGGGTCTTTTGGGTGGTTGCTAGGCGGTTGCTAGGGTGTTTTGGGTGGTTGTTAGGGTGTTTTGGGTGGTTGCTAGGCGGTTGCTAGGGTGTTCTGGGTTGTTGCTAGGCTGTTTTGGGTGGTTGCTAGGATATTCTGGGTGGTTGCTAGGCGGTTGCTAGGATATTTCTGGTGGTTGCTAGGGTCTTTTGGGTGGTTGCTAGGCAGTTGCTAGGATATTTTGGGTGGTTGCTAGGGTCTTTTGGGTGGTTGCTAGGGTCTTTTGGGTGGTTGCTAGGCGGTTGCTAGGGTGTTTTCGGTGGTTGCTAGGGTGTTTTGGGTGGTTGCTAGGCGGTTGCTAGGGTTTCTGGGGGGTTGCTAGGGTCTTTTGGGTGGTTGCTAGGCGGTTGCTAGGGTGTTCTGGGGGGTTGCTATGGTATTCAGGGCGGTTGATATGGTGTTACTAGGTGGTTGGTAGATGGTTACTATGGAGTTTTTATAGAGTTCTTAGCATGATCTTGGCATGATTTAACACTTAACTAATCGCTATTAGCATGTAGCTATTCACTGCTAGCATATGTAGCATGTTGGAAGTGCTGTTTGCTAGCATGAGTCAAAAGAGCCAAACCTCATCTCTATACGATGTTCTGATACAGAGATATAGGTCTTGCAAAATGGTTGCTAGGGTACTCAAGTTTGGTTGCTATGGAGTTGCTTGGGAGCTGGGAGCTTTAAACTTAAGAAGTTTAAATTGGTTTAAAGTTTAAAGTAGTTTGAAGTTTATGACAGAGAGATAGATAGATAAATAAGTTAGATAGATACACACACACACACACACACACACACACACACACACACACTCACACAGACTACCTCACTCACACACTCACTCAGACACACACACACACACACACTCAGAGTTTATGAGTTTAGAGTTTATAAGTGTATAAACTGATGAGTTTATAAGTGTATGAGTTTTTGAGTTTAGAGTTTATAAGTTTAAATGAGTTTAGAGTTCAGAGTTTATTAATTTATGAGTTTAAGAGTTCATAAGTCTATGAATTCATGAGTTTATTAGTTAATTAGTTATTAAATTTAAGTTAATTAGTTTATAAATGTATGAGATTAGAGTTTATTAGTTTAAATGAGTTTCATTGGCTAATATATATAGAACGGCAGTTTGGTTTAGTCTTCAAGGTATTTAGATTTGAATTTTTGTCGGTTGGTCAGTTTGAATCTGGATTTGAATTTTTTAGAACTCCCCAATGCAAGTCAATGGGAGTTTTTCCGAGTTTTGATCATCATTTGTAGGAAAACCGTAAGTCCGATCAGTCTGAAAAGATAAAGCAACTCGAGTCAGAACAGTTTGAGTGTCTGAGCCGAGTTTGGAGTATGTAGAGTTAAAGCTCTAGGAGGAGATTGAGTGTAATTTTTTGGTAAGAAGAATAATAATAATAACTAGATGCGAAAGTTCGTCGAGACAAACTTTAAGTTGGCTTGAGAAAGCCGGACCAGAAAGTTTGAAGAAGTTTAAAGTAGTTTGGAGTTTAAAGTAGTTTGAAGTTTAAATTAGTTTAAAGTTTAAATTAGTTTGAAGTTTAAAGTAGTTTAAATTTTAATTTAGTCTAAAGTTTAAATCAGTTTGAAGTTTAAAGTAGTTTAAAGTTTAAAGTAGTTTACAGTTAAAAAGTTGTTGGGGGTTTTCTAGTGGGTTGCTAGGGTGTTCTGGGTGGTTGCTATGGTGTTGCTAGGCGGTTGCTAGGGTATTCTGGGTGGTTGCTAGGGTGTTGCTAGGCAGTTGCTAGGGTATTCTGGGTGGTTGCTAGGGTGTTCTGGGTGGTTGCTATGCTGTTGCTAGGTGGTTGCTAGGGTATTCTGGTTGGTTGCTAGGGTGTTCTCGGTGGTTGCTAGGCGGTTGCTAGGCGGTTGCTAGGGTATTCTGGGTGGTTGCTATGGTGTTGCTAGGCAGTTGCTAGGGTGTTCTGGGTGGTTGCTATGCTGTTGCTAGGCTATTCTGGGTGGTTGCTAGGGTGTTCTGGGTGGTTGCTAGGCGGTTGCTAGGGTGTTCTGGGTGGTTGCTATGGTGTTGCTAGGCGGTTGCTAGGGTGTTCTGGGTGGTTGCTATGGTGTTACTAGGCGGTTGCTAGGGTATTCTGGGTGGTTGCTAGGCGGTTGCTAGGGTGTTCTAGGTGGTTGCTATGCTGTTGCTAGGCGGTTGCTAGGGTATTCTGGATGGTTGCTAGGCGGTTGCTAGGGTGTTGCTAGGGTGTTCTGGGTGGTTGCTATGCTGTTGCTAGGCGGTTGCTAGGGTGTTTTGGGTGGTTGCTAGGCGGTTGCTAGGGTGTTCTGGGTGGTTGCTATGATGTTGCTAGGCGGTTGCTAGGGTGTTTTGGTGGTTGCTATGGTGTTGCTAGGGTGTTCTGGGTGGTTGCTATGATGTTGCTAGGTGGTTGCTAGGGTGTTTTGGTGGTTGCTATGGTGTTGCTACGGTATTCCGGGTGGTTGCTAGGTGGTTGCTAGGGTGTTGTGGGTGGTTGCTATGGTGTTACTAGGTGGTTGGTCGTTGTCACAGATGGTTACTATGGAGTCTTTATAGAGTTCTTAGCATGATCTTGGCATGATATAGCACTTAACTAATCGCTATTAGCATGTAGCTATTCACTGCTAGCATGTGTAGCATGTTGGAAGTGCTGTTTGCTAGCATGAGTCAAAAGAGCCAAACCTCATCTCTATACGATGTTCTGATACAGAGATATAGGTCTTGCAAAACGGTTGCTAGGGTACTCAAGTTTGGTTGCTATGGAGTTGCTTGGGAGCTGGAAGCTTTAAACTTAAGAAGTTTAAAGTGGTTTGAAGTTTAAAGTAGTTTACGAGTTTTGAATTTACAAGTTTACAAGTTTAAATGAGTTTAGAGTTTAAGTTTAAATGAGTTTAGAGAGTGTGTGTGTGTGTGTGTGTGTGTACACACACACACACACACACTCAGAGTTTATGAGTTTAGAGTTTATAAGTGTATAAATTGATGAGTTTATAAGTGTAAGAGTTTTTGAGTTTAGAGTTTATAAGTTTTAAATGAGTTTAGAGTGTATAAGTTTTAATGAGTTTAGAGTTTATAAGTTTAAATGAGTTTAAGAGTTCAGAGTTTATTAATTTATGAGTTTAAGAGTTCATAAGTCTATGAATTCATGAGTTTATAAGTTAATTAGTTTATAAGTGTATGAGTTTAGAGTTTATTAGTTTAAATGAGCCTCAATGACTCATATAGTATATAGAACGGCAGTTTGGTTTAGTCTTCAAGGTGTTTAGATTTAAATTTTTGTCGGTTGGTGAGTTTGAATCTAAATTTGAATTTTTTAGAACTCCCCATTGTAAGTCAATGGGAGTTTTTCCGAGTTTTGATCGTCATTTGTAGGAAAACCGTAAGTCCGATCAGTCTGAAAAGATAAAGCAACTAACTTCAGATCAGTTTGAGTGTGTGAGCCGAGTTTGGAGTATGTAGAGTTAAAGCTCTAGGACGAGTTTGAGTCAACAGTTTTTAACAGAAGAATAATAATAATAATAATAATAATAATAATAAGTTTAAATAGGATTTCAGTAAGTTGGCTCTCTCAAGCCAACTTAATAATAATAAGTTTAAATAGGATTTCAATATGTTGGCTTTCTCAAGCCAACTTAACTAGATGCGAAAGTTCGTCGAGACAAACTTTAAGTTGGCTTGAGAAAGTTTGGAGCAGAACGTTTTTTGCTAGGCGGTTGCTAGGATGTTATGGGTGGTTGCTAGGGTATTTTGGGCGGTTGCTAGGGTATTCTGGGTGGTTGCTAGGGTGTCCTGGGTGGTTGCTAAGGTCTTTTGGGTGGTTGCTAGGGTATTTTGGGTGGTTGCTAGGGTGTTCTGGGTGGTTGCTAGGCGGTTGCTAGGGTTTTCTGGGTGGTTGCTAGGCTGTTTTGGGTGGTTGCTAGGGTATTCTGGGTGGTTGCTAGGCGGTTGCTAGGATATTTCTGATGGTTGCTAGGGTCTTTGGGGTGGTTGCTAGGCGGTTGCTAGGATATTTTGGGTGGTTGCTAGGCGGTTGCTAGGATATTTTAGGTGGTTGCTAGGGTCTTTTGGGTGGTTGCTAGGCAGTTGCTAGGGTCTTTTGGGTGGTTGCTAGGGTCTTTTGGGTGGTTGCTAGGCGGTTGCTAGGGTGTTTTGGGTGGTTGCTAGGATGTTTTGGGTGGTTGCTAGGGTCTTTTGGGTGGTTGCTAGGCAGTTGCTAGGGTGTTTTGAGTGGTTGCTAGGATATTTTGGGTGGTTGCTAGGCGGTTGCTAGGATATTTTAGGTGGTTGCTAGGGTCTTTTGGGTGGTTGCTAGGCGGTTGCTAGGGTCTTTTGGGTGGTTGCTAGGATCTTTTGGGTGGTTGCTAGGATCTTTTGGGTGGTTGCTAGGCGGTTGCTAGGGTGTTTTGGGTGGTTGCTAGGATGTTTTGGGTGGTTGCTAGGGTCTTTTGGGTGGTTGCTAGGCGGTTGCTAGGGTGTTTTGGGTGGTTGCTAGGATATTTTGGGTGGTTGCTAGGGTCTTTTGGGTGGTTGCTAGGTGGTTGCTAGGGTGTTTTGGGTGGTTGCTAGGGTATTTTGGGTGATTGCTAGGGTGTTCTGGGTGGTTGCTAGGGTCTTTTGGGTGGTTGCTAGGGTGTTTTGGGTGGTTGCTAGGATGTTTTGGGTGGTTGCTAGGGTCTTTTGGGTGGTTGCTAGGCAGTTGCTAGGGTGTTTTGAGTGGTTGCTAGGATATTTTGGGTGGTTGCTAGGGTCTTTTGGGTGGTTGCTAGGCGGTTGCTAGGATATTTTAGGTGGTTGCTAGGGTCTTTTGGGTGGTTGCTAGGCGGTTGCTAGGGTCTTTTGGTTGGTTGCTAGGATCTTTTGGGTGGTTGCTAGGCGGTTGCTAGGGTATTTTGGGTGGTTGCTAGGGTGTTCTGGGTGGTTGCTAGGGTCTTTTGGGTGGTTGCTAGGCGGTTGCTAGGGTGTTTTGGGTGGTTGCTAGGGTCTTTTGGGTGGTTGCTAGGGTCTTTTGGGTAGTTGCTAGGCGGTTACTAGGGTGTTCTGGGTAGTTGCTAGGGTCTTTTGGGTGGTTGCTAGGCGATTGCTAGGATATTTTCGGTGGTTGCTAGGGTCTTTTGGGTGGTTGCTAGGCGGTTGCTAGGGTATTTTGGGTGGTTGCTAGGATATTTTTGGTGGTTGCTAGGGTCTTTTGGGTGGTTGCTAGGCGGTTGCTAGGGTGTTTTGGGTGGTTGCTAGGATATTTTGGGTGGTTGCTAGGTGGTTGCTAGGGTCTTTTGGGTGGTTGCTAGGCGTTTGCTAGGATATTTTGGGTAGTTGCTAGGGTCTTTTGGGTGGTTGCTAGGCGATTGCTAGGATATTTCGGTGGTTGCTAGGGTCTTTTGGGTGGTTGCTAGGCGGTTGCTAGGGTATTTTGGGTGGTTGCTAGGATATTTTTGGTGGTTGCTAGGGTCTTTTGGGTGGTTGCTAGGCGGTTGCTAGGGTGTTATGGGTGGTTGCTAGGCTGTTCTGGGTGGTTGCTAGGCGGTTGCTAGGGTGTTATGGGTGGTTGCTATGGTGTTGCTAGGCGGTTGCTAAGGTATTCAGGGCGGTTGATATGGTGTTACTAGGTGGTTGGTAGTTGTCACAGATGGTTACTATGGAGTTTTTATAGAGTTCTTAGCATGATCTTGGCATGATTTAACACTTAACTAATCACTATTAGCATGTAGCTATTCACTGCTAGCATGTGTAGCATGTTGGAAGTGCTGTTTGCTAGCATGAGTCAAAAGAGCCAAACCTCATCTCTATACGATGTTCTGATACAGAGATATAGGTCTTACAAAACGGTTGCTAGGGTACTCGAGTTTGGTTGCTATGGAGTTGCTTGGGAGCTGGAAGATTTAAACTTAAGAAGTTTATAGTGGTTTGAAGTTTACAGTAGTTTACAGTAGTTTGAAGTTTGACAGATAGATAAATAAGTTAGATAGACACACACACACACACACACACACACAAACACACACACACACACACACACACACACACACACACACACACACACACACACACACACTAACTCGCTCACACACTCACTCATAAACTCAGTGTGTGTGTCTGAGTTTAGAGTTTATAAGTGTATAAATTGATGAGTTTATAAGTGTATGAGTTCTTGAGTTTTGAGTTTATAAGTTTAAATCAGTTTAGAGTTTATAAGTTTAAATGAGATTAAGAGTTCAGAGTTTATTAATTTAAGAGCTTAAGAGTTCATAAGTTTATGAATTCATTAGTTTATAAGTTAATTAGTTTATAAGTGTTTATAGTTTAGAGTTTATTATTTTAAATGAGTCTCAATGGCTCATATAGTATATAGAACGGCAGTTTGGTTTAGTCTTCAAGGTGTTTAGATTTAAATTTTTGTCGGTTTGAATTTTTTAGAACTCCCCAATGTAAGTCAATGGAGTTTTTGAATGAGTTTTTTCGAGTTTTGATCGTCATTTTTAGGAAAACCGTAAGTCCGATCAGTCTGAAAAGATAAAGCAACTCGAGTCAGATCAGTTTGAGTGTCTGAGCCGAGTTTGGAGTATGTAGCGTTAAAGCTCTAGGAGGAGTTAGTCTCAGATTTTTTTCCGCTCAGAATAATAATAATAATAATAATAACTAGAATGTACATTTCCTGAAGAAAATGTGAAGTGGTGCTTGCAGTGGCAAAATTCGGCACGGTTGCTAGGGTTTTACTAGGTGGTTGCTATGGTGTTCTGGGAGGTTTCCAAGGTATTCTGGGTGGTTGCTAGGGCGTTGCTAAGTGGTTGCTAGGGTATTCAGTGTGGTTGCTAGGCAGTTGCTAAGGTGTTTACCATAGTTTACCATGATTTACCACGATTTACTATAGTTTACCATGATTTACTATAGTATGCCATGATTTACCATGTTCAAGTATGATTTACTGATTCAAGCATGATTTACCATAGTTTACCATGATTTACCACGATTTACCATAGTTTACCATAATTTACTATAGTATACCAGGATTTACCATGTTCAAGTATGATTTACTGATTCTAGCATGATTTATCATAGTTTACCATGATTTACCACGATTTACCATAGTTTACCATGATTTATTATAGTATACCATGATTTACCATGTTCAAGTATGATTTACTGATTCTAGCATGATTTACCATAGTTTACCATGATTTACTATAGTATACCACAATTTACCATGTTCTAGTATAATGTACTGATTCTAGCATGATTTATCATAGTTACCATGATTTACCATGATTTACCATAGTTTACCATGATTTACTATAGTATACCATGATTTACCATGTTCAAGTATGATTTACTGATTCTAGCATGATTTACCATAGTTTACCATGATTTACAACGATTTACATTTACTATAGTTTACCATGATTTACTATAGTATACCATACCATGATTTACCATGTTCAAGTATGATTTACTGATTCTAGCATGATTTACCATAGTTTACCATGATTTACCATAGTTTACCACGATTTACCACGATTTACCATAGTTTACCATGATTTACTATAGTATACCATGATTTACTATAGTATACCATGATATACCATGTTCAATTATGATTTACTGATTCTAGCATGATTTATCATAGTTTACCATGATTTACCATAGTTTACCATGATTTACCATAGTTTACCATGATTTACTATAGTATACCATGATTTACCATGTTCAAGTATGATTTACTATGATTCTAGCATGATTTACCATAGTTTACCATGATTTACCACGATTTACTATAGTTTACCATGATTTACTATAGTATACCATGATTTACCATGTTCAAGTATGATTTACTGATTCTAGCATGATTTACCATAGTTTACCATGATTTACCATAGTTTACCACGATTTACCACGATTTACCATAGTTTACCATGATTTACTATAGTATACCATGATTTACTATAGTATACCATGATATACCATGTTCAATTATGATTTACTGATTCTAGCATGATTTATCATAGTTTACCATGATTTACCATAGTTTACCATGATTTACCATGTTCAAGTATGATTTACTATGATTCTAGCATGATTTACCATAGTTTACCATGATTTACCAAGATTTACCATAGTGTACTATGATTTACTATAGTATACCATGATTTACCATGTTTTAGTATGATTTACTATGATTCAAGGTTGATTTACCATAGTTTACCATGATTTAGTCAAAAGAGCCAAGTCCCATCTCTATACTATGTTTTGATGCAGAGATATACGTTTTGCTAAACGGTTGCTAGGATACTCTCTTTGGTTGCTATGGAGTTACTTGGCAGCTGCCAATGATGAAATTCCAAAGGCTTCTTGTCAGTATGAATGATATAAACCAACTCCCATGCCTCTGTGACATTCAGAATGGAAGATATCCCTCTTTGGATTTTGGTTGCTAAGGTGCTCGACAATGGTTGCTAGGGAGGGGCTTGGAAGTGTTGAGGTGATTCATGATTGGCTGTTTACTGCCCCGAGTCAAATGAGACCACCCCCATGTTTCTATGACAATTCAGTCTGGAGATATCTCTTTGAACTCTTTCAATGGAAGTCTATGGAACTTGTTGCTAAGGGGCTCTAAATGGTTGCTAGGGCATGGCTTGATAGCTTCACAATGATCCTGAGAGACTGATTGGTCGTCTGAGTAAAATGAGCCCTCCCCCTTGTCTCTATGACACTGTGATCCAGAGCTACGTTCAATACAAAGTCCCTATGCAATTTACCATAGTAGGAAAAGCATGTGTGTTTCACGGGACGTTCCTTCCCCATAGTAAGTCAATGGGGCAACTTTGGGCATCTCCTGCCCCCCAGGGGTGCAACTTTTACCCCATTGTGAGGTATGTTCTTACAGAGCCTGTCAGCCTCTTCAAATGTGGCAAATCACACATTTCTGCGAAATCCTCGCTCAGAGCTACGTGTGGTCAAAGTTCGTCGCAATGTTAAGTCAATGGGACTTTTTTGGCCGCTTTTTCGCCCCTGGGGCGAACACCGCACCCCCGATCGCTTATAAAAGTCATAGCACACCTCTCCTTAATGAGCCGGTCGATTTGACACCTCATTCATGGCTCTGAGACAAACGGTGCGGGGCGAGTTACGCGCCAAACTTTTGTGTGGAAGAATAATAATAATAAAAATAATAATAAGTATGCAAGAGAACACTAATGATGCCTTGCTTTCAGCAAGCACCATTAATAAGTTTAAATAGGATTTCAATATGTTGGCTCTCTCAAGCCAACTTAACTAGATGCGAAAGTTCGTCGAGACAAACTTTAAGTTGGCTTGAGAAAGTTTGGAGCAGAAACTTTTTTGCTAGGTGGTTGCTAGGATGTTATGGGTGGTTGCTATGGTGTTGTTAGGGTATTTTGGGCGGTTGCTAGGGTGTTCTGAGTGGTTGCTAGGCGGTTGCTAGGGTGTTATGAGTGGTTACTAGGATGTTTTGGGTGGTTGCTAGGGTATTTTGGGTGGTTACTAGGGTGTTCTGGGTGGTTGCTAGGCGGTTGCTAGGATATTTTGGGTGGTTGCTAGGGTCTTTTGGGTGGTTGCTAGGCGGTTGCTAGGGTATTTTAGGTGGTTGCTAGGGTGTTCTGGGTGGTTGCTAGGCGGTTGCTAGGATATTTTGGGTGGTTGCTAGGGTCTTTTGGGTGGTTGCTAGGGTGTTCTGGGTGGTTGCTAGGCGGTTGCTAGGATATTTTGGGTGGTTACTTGGCTGTATTGGGTGGTTGCTAGGGTATTCTGGGTGGTTGCTAGGATATTTTGGGTGGTTGGTAGGGTCTTTTGGGTGGTTGCTAGGCGGTTGCTAGGGTATTTTGGGTGGTTGCTAGGGTGTTCTGAGTGGTTGCTAGGGTCTTTTGGGTGGTTGCTAGGCGGTTGCTAGGGTATTTTCGGTGGTTGCTAGGGTCTTTTGGGTGGTTGCTAGGCAGTTGCTAGGGTATTTTGGGTGGTTGCTAGGGTATTTTGGGTGGTTGCTAGGGTGTTCTGGGTGGTTGCTAGGGTCTTTTGGGTGGTTGCTAGGCGGTTGCTAGGGTGTTTTGGGTGGTTGCTAGGATATTTTGGGTGGTTGCTAGGGTCTTTTGGGTGGTTGCTAGGTGGTTGCTAGGGTGTTTTGGGTGGTTGCTAGGGTATTTTGGGTGATTGCTAGGGTGTTCTGGGTGGTTGCTAGGGTCTTTTGGGTGGTTGCTAGGGTGTTTTGGGTGGTTGCTAGGGTGTTTTGGGTGGTTGCTAGGATGTTTTGGGTGGTTGCTAGGGTCTTTTGGGTGGTTGCTAGGCAGTTGCTAGGGTGTTTTGAGTGGTTGCTAGGATATTTTGGGTGGTTGCTAGGGTCTTTTGGGTGGTTGCTAGGCGGTTGCTAGGATATTTTAGGTGGTTGCTAGGGTCTTTTGGGTGGTTGCTAGGCGGTTGCTAGGGTCTTTTGGTTGGTTGCTAGGATCTTTTGGGTGGTTGCTAGGCGGTTGCTAGGGTATTTTGGGTGGTTGCTAGGGTCTTTTGGGTGGTTGCTAGGGTCTTTTGGGTAGTTGCTAGGCGGTTACTAGGGTGTTCTGGGTAGTTGCTAGGGTCTTTTGGGTGGTTGCTAGGATATTCTGGGTGGTTGCTAGGGTGTTCTGGGTGGTTGCTAGGATATTTTGGGTGGTTGCTAGGGTCTTTTGGGTGGTTGCTAGGCGGTTGCTAGGATATTTTAGGTGGTTGCTAGGGTCTTTTGGGTGGTTGCTAGGCGGTTGCTAGGGTCTTTTGGTTGGTTGCTAGGGTCTTTTGGGTGGTTGCTAGGCGGTTGCTAGGGTGTTTTGGGTGGTTGCTAGGGTCTTTTGGGTGGTTGCTAGGGTCTTTTGGGTAGTTGCTAGGCGGTTACTAGGGTGTTCTGGGTAGTTGCTAGGGTCTTTTGGGTGGTTGCTAGGCGATTGCTAGGATATTTTCGGTGGTTGCTAGGGTCTTTTGGGTGGTTGCTAGGCGGTTGCTAGGGTATTTTGGGTGGTTGCTAGGATATTTTGGGTGGTTGCTAGGTGGTTGCTAGGGTCTTTTGGGTGGTTGCTAGGCGGTTGCTAGGATATTTTGGGTAGTTGCTAGGGTCTTTTGGGTGGTTGCTAGGCGATTGCTAGGATATTTCGGTGGTTGCTAGGGTCTTTTGGGTGGTTGCTAGGCGGTTGCTAGGGTATTTTGGGTGGTTGCTAGGATATTTTTGGTGGTTGCTAGGGTCTTTTGGGTGGTTGCTAGGCGGTTGCTAGGGTGTTATGGGTGGTTGCTAGGCTGTTCTGGGTGGTTGCTAGGCGGTTGCTAGGGTGTTATGGGTGGTTGCTATGGTGTTGCTAGGCGGTTGCTAAGGTATTCAGGGCGGTTGATATGGTGTTACTAGGTGGTTGGTAGTTGTCACAGATGGTTACTATGGAGTTTTTATAGAGTTCTTAGCATGATCTTGGCATGATTTAACACTTAACTAATCACTATTAGCATGTAGCTATTCACTGCTAGCATGTGTAGCATGTTGGAAGTGCTGTTTGCTAGCATGAGTCAAAAGAGCCAAACCTCATCTCTATACAATGTTCTGATACAGAGATATAGGTCTTACAAAACGGTTGCTAGGGTACTCGAGTTTGGTTGCTATGGAGTTGCTTGGGAGCAGGAAGATTTAAACTTAAGAAGTTTATAGTGGTTTGAAGTTTACAGTAGTTTACAGTAGTTTGAAGTTTGACAGATAGATAAATAAGTTAGATAGACACACACACACACACACACAAACACACACACACACACACACACACACACACACACACACACACACACACACACACACACACACACACACACACACACACACACACACACACACACACACACACACACACTAACTCGCTCACACACTCACTCATAAACTCAGTGTGTGTGTCTGAGTTTAGAGTTTATAAGTGTATAAATTGATGAGTTTATAAGTGTATGAGTTCTTGAGTTTTGAGTTTATAAGTTTAAATCAGTTTAGAGTTTATAAGTTTAAATGAGATTAAGAGTTCAGAGTTTATTAATTTAAGAGCTTAAGAGTTCATAAGTTTATGAATTCATTAGTTTATAAGTTAATTAGTTTATAAGTGTTTATAGTTTAGAGTTTATTATTTTAAATGAGTCTCAATGGCTCATATAGTATATAGAACGGCAGTTTGGTTTAGTCTTCAAGGTGTTTAGATTTAAATTTTTGTCGGTTTGAATTTTTTAGAACTCCCCAATGTAAGTCAATGGAGTTTTTGAATGAGTTTTTTCGAGTTTTGATCGTCATTTTTAGGAAAACCGTAAGTCCGATCAGTCTGAAAAGATAAAGCAACTCGAGTCAGATCAGTTTGAGTGTCTGAGCCGAGTTTGGAGTATGTAGCGTTAAAGCTCTAGGAGGAGTTAGTCTCAGATTTTTTTCCGCTCAGAAGAATAATAATAATAATAATAATAAGTTTAAATAGGATTTCAATATGTTGGCTCTCTCAAGCCAACTTAACTAGATGCGAAAGTTCGTCGAGACAAACTTTAAGTTGGCTTGAGAAAGTTTGGAGCAGAAACTTTTTTGCTAGGTGGTTGCTAGGATGTTATGGGTGGTTGCTATGGTGTTGTTAGGGTATTTTGGGCGGTTGCTAGGGTGTTCTGAGTGGTTGCTAGGCGGTTGCTAGGGTGTTATGAGTGGTTACTAGGATGTTTTGGGTGGTTGCTAGGGTATTTTGGGTGGTTACTAGGGTGTTCTGGGTGGTTGCTAGGCGGTTGCTAGGATATTTTGGGTGGTTGCTAGGGTCTTTTGGGTGGTTGCTAGGCGGTTGCTAGGGTATTTTAGGTGGTTGCTAGGGTGTTCTGGGTGGTTGCTAGGCGGTTGCTAGGATATTTTGGGTGGTTGCTAGGGTGTTCTGGGTGGTTGCTAGGCGGTTGCTAGGATATTTTGGGTGGTTACTTGGCTGTATTGGGTGATTGCTAGGGTATTCTGGGTGGTTGCTAGGATATTTTGGGTGGTTGGTAGGGTCTTTTGGGTGGTTGCTAGGCGGTTGCTAGGGTATTTTGGGTGGTTGCTAGGGTGTTCTGAGTGGTTGCTAGGGTCTTTTGGGTGGTTGCTAGGCGGTTGCTAGGGTATTTTCGGTGGTTGCTAGGGTCTTTTGGGTGGTTGCTAGGCAGTTGCTAGGGTATTTTGGGTGGTTGCTAGGGTATTTTGGGTGGTTGCTAGGGTGTTCTGGGTGGTTGCTAGGGTCTTTTGGGTGGTTGCTAGGCGGTTGCTAGGGTGTTTTGGGTGGTTGCTAGGGTATTTTGGGTGGTTGCTAGGGTCTTTTGGGTAGTTGCTAGGCGGTTACTAGGGTGTTCTGGGTAGTTGCTAGGGTCTTTTGGGTGGTTGCTAGGCGATTGCTAGGATATTTTCGGTGGTTGCTAGGGTCTTTTGGGTGGTTGCTAGGTGGTTGCTAGGGTGTTTTGGGTGGTTGCTAGGATATTTTGGGTGGTTGCTAGGTGGTTGCTAGGGTCTTTTGGGTGGTTGCTAGGCGGTTGCTAGGGTGTTTTGGGTGGTTGCTAGGATATTTTGGGTGTTTGCTAGGGTCTTTTTGGTGGTTGCTAGGGTATTTTGGGTGGTTGCTAGGGTGTTCTGGGTGGTTGCTAGGTGGTTGCTAGGGTGTTCTGGGTGGTTGCTAGGTGGTTGCTAGGGTGTTCTGGGGGGTTGCTATGGTATTCAGGGCGGTTGATATGGTGTTACTAGGTGGTTGGTAGTTGTCACAGATGGTTACTATGGAGTTTTTATAGAGTTCTTAGCATGATCTTGGCATGATATAGCACTTAACTAATCGCTATTAGCATGTAGCTATTCACTGCTACCATGTGTAGCATGTTGGAAGTCCTGTTTGCTAACATGAGTCAAAAGAGCCAAACCTCATCTCTATACGATGTTCTGATACAGAGATATAGGTCTTGCAAAACGGTTGCTAGGGTACTCAAGTTTGGTTGCTATGGAGTTGCTTGGGAGCAGGAAGCTTTAAACTTAAGAAGTTTAAAGTAGTTTGAAGTTTATGACAGAGAGATAGATAGATAAATAAGTTAGATAGATACACACACACACACACACACACACACACACTCAGACACACACACACACACACACACACACACACTCAGAGTTTTTGAGTTTAGAGTTTATAAGTGTATGAGTTTTTGAGTTTAGAGTTTATAAGTTTAAATGAGTTTAGAGTTCAGAGTTTATTAATTTATGAGTTTAAGAGTTCATAAGTCTATGAATTCATGAGTTTATTAGTTAATTAGTTATTAAATTTAAGTTAATTAGTTTATAAATGAATGAGATTAGAGTTTATTAGTTTAAATGAGTTTCATTGGCTAATATATATAGAACGGCAGTTTGGTTTAGTCTTCAAGGTGTTTAGATTTGAAATTTTGTCGGTTGGTGAGTTTGAATCTGGATTTGAATTTTTTAGAACTCCCCAATGTAAGTCAATGGGAGTTTTTCCGAGTTTTGATCGTCATTTGTAGGAAAACCGTAAGTCCGATCAGTCTGAAAAGATAAAGCAACGCGAGTCAGAATAGTGTGAGTGTCTGAGCCGAGTTTGGAGTATGTAGAGTTAAAGCTCTAGGACGAGTTTCATATAGAAATTTTAGTCTCGGAATAATAATAATAATAATAATAATAAGTTTAAATAGGATTTCAATATGTTGGCTCTCTCAAGCCAACTTAATAAGTTTAAATAGGATTTCAATATGTTGGCTCTCTCAAGCCAACTTAATAAGTTTAAGTACAATATCAGTAAGTTGGCTTTCTCAAGCCAACTTAACTAGATGCGAACTTCAAGTTGGCTTGAGAAAGTTTGGAGGAGAACGTTTTTTTGCTAGGCGGTTGCTAGGATGTTATGGGTGGTTGCTATGGTGTTGCTAGGGTATTTTGGGCGGTTGCTAGGGTGTCCTGGGTGGTTGCTAGGGTCTTTTGGGTGGTTGCTAGGGTATTTTGGGTGGTTGCTAGGGTGTTCTAGGTGGTTGCTAGGGTATTTTGGGTGGTTGCTAGGGTATTTTGGGTGGTTGCTAGGCGGTTGCTAGGGTGTTATGGGTGGTTGCTAGGGTCTTTTGGCTGGTTGCTAGGCGGTTGCTAGGGTATTTTGGGTGGTTGCTAGGGTGTTCTGGGTGGTTGCTAGGCGGTTGCTAAGGTGTTATGAGTGGTTACTAGGATGTTTTGGGTGGTTGCTATGGTGTTGCTAGGGTGTTCTGGGTGGTTGCTAGGTGGTTGCTAGGGTGTCCTGGGTGGTTGCTATGGTCTTTTGGGTGGTTGCTAGGGTGTTCTGGGTGGTTGCTAGGCGGTTGCTAGGGTGTTCTGGGTGGTTGTTAGGCAGTTGCTAGGGTGTTCTGAGTGGTTGCTATGGTGTTGCTAGGGTGTCCTAAGGTATTTTGGGTGGTTGCTAGGGTGTTCTGAGTGGTTGCTATGGTGTTACTAGGGTTTTCTAAGGTATTTTGGGTGGTTGCTAGGGTGTTCTGAGTGGTTGCTATGGTATTGCTAGGGTGTCCTAAGGTATTTTGGGTGGTTGCTAGGGTTTTCCAAGTGGTTGCTATGGTGTTCTAAGGTATTTTGGGTGGTTGCTAGGGTGTTCTGGGTGGATGCTATGGTGTTGCTAGGGTGTTCTAAGGTATTTTGTGTGGTTGCTAGGGTGTTCTGGGTGGTTACTATGGTGTTGCTAGGGTGTTCTAAGGTATTTTGGGTGGTTGCTAGGGTGTTCTGAGTGGTTGCTATGGTGTTGCTAGGGTGTTCTGAGTGGTTGCTATGGTGTTGCTAGGGTGTTCTAAGGTATTTTGGGTGGTTGCTAGGGTGTTCTGGGTGGTTGTTAGGCAGTTGCTAGGGTGTTCTGAGTGGTTGCTATGGTGTTGCTATGGTGTTCTAAGGTATTTTGGGTGGTTGCTAGGGTGTTCTGGGTGGTTGCTATGGTGTTGCTAGGGTGTTCTAAGGTATTTTGGGTGGTTGCTAGGGTGTTCTGGGTGGTTGCTATGGTGTTGCTAGGGTGTTCTAAGGTATTTTGGGTGGTTGCTAGGGTGTTCTGGGTGGTTGTTAGGCAGTTGCTAGGGTGTTCTGAGTGGTTGCTATGGTGTTGCTAGGGTGTTCTAAGGTATTTTGGGTGGTTGCTAGGGTGTTCTGAGTGGTTGCTATGGTGTTGCTAGGGTGTTCTAAGGTATTTTGGGTGGTTGTTAAGGTTTTCTGGTTGGTTGTTAGGCAGTTGCTATGGTGTTTTGAGTGGTTGCTACGGTATTCTGGGTGGTTGCTAGGGTGTTCTGGGTGGTTGCTATGGTGTCCTGGGTGGTTGCTAGGAGGTTGCAAAGGTATTTTGGGTGGTTGCTAGGGTGTTCTGGGTGGTTGCTAGGCGGTTGCTAGGGTGTTCTCAGTGGTTGCTATGGTGTTCTAGGCGGTTACACACACACACACACACACACACACACACATTAACTCACATACACACACACACACACACACACTAACTCGATAACACTTACACACTCAGAGTTTATATGCGTTTAGAGTTTATGAGTTAAAATGAAGTAAATTCAGTAGTTTGAAGTTTAAATTATCTTAAAGTTTATATAAGTTTGACGTTTAAAAAGTTTAAATTAGTTTAAAGTTTAATTTAGTTTGAAATTTAAAGTAGTTTGAAGTTTAAAATAGTTTGAAGTAGATAGTTAGATTAGGTTATTAGTTTAAATTAGTCTCAATGGCTTTTATATGATATAGAATGGCAGTTTGATTTAGTCTTGGGTTTCAAGGAGTTTAGATTAGAATTTTTGGCAGTTTGATTTAGTTTAGGGTTTCAAGGGATTTAAATTTGAATTTTTGGCAGTTTGGCAGTTTAAAAAACCTGAACATTCCACAATTTTAATTCAAATGGTTTTTTCCGAGTTTTGATCGTCATTTTTAGGAAAACCGTAAGTCCGATCAGTTAGAAAAGATATAGCATACCGAGTCAGAACAGTCTGAGTGTCTGAGCCGAGTTTGGAGTATGTAGAGTTAAAGCTGCATTAAAATTGTAAATTTTAAGGGTCATAATAATAATAATAATAATAAGTTTAAGTACAATATCAGTAAGTTGGCTTTCTCAAGCCAACTTAATAATAAGTTTAAATAGGATTTCAATATGTTGGCTCTCTCAAGCCAACTTAATAAGAATAATAAGTTTAAGTACAATATCAGTAAGTTGGCTCTCTCAAGCCAACTTAATAATAAGTTTAAATAGAATTTCAATATGTTGGCTCTCTCAAGCCAACTTAATAAGTTTAAATAGCTTTTCAGTATGTTGGCTCTCTCAAGCCAACTTAATAATAAGAATTAAAGCTGCAAGCAGCGATGAAAGGGCCCTCGCACCCGTGCCTCCGCCACCCGGTGGCTTTAGGAAGACAGAGCATGGTTGGGCAATGTGCATTTAAGGAAGTATATATAGTAGTTGCTGGCATGTTTAGTATGTTTCTAGCATGCTTAGTACATAATAGATATGTGGTTAGTACTGCATTACTGTGTTAACCATGTCAGTTTCTGTTGCCAGTAGGTGGGGCTATGTCTATATCCGAATATCGCTATGTAGATGTGTTCAGTGCAGGACTTTTATCAAACGTGGAGTTTGGGGCAGATTGGACATTGTATGCTTGAGTTACAACAACTTCCTTTAGCATTTCTAGCATGTTTTATGATGTTTCTAGCATATTACATATTAATTTTGGGGTAGATTGGACATTGCATGCCTGAGTTACAGAAAATTCATATTTAATTTCAGTAATAGGATGCTTTAAAACTTAGCTAAGTATTTGATAGCATGTTTCTAGTATGTTGCTAACATGTTTAGCAGTTGGTGGCACTTTTTTTATGTTATTAGGAGTCCAGAACAGTGTTAAAGGTACAATATGCAAGAATTTTGCATTAAAATATCCCATAATCTCAAGGCCAGTGTTATATATTTTGTTAAGTTGATTACTTACAATTTCCCAAATGTTTCCAACTATTTTTAAATCGTGAGAAAATTGCGATTTTAACAAAGGAAACGGGCCGTTAGAGCAGGGGGGAGCTGGGAGTCGCCAGTCAATTGCGTCATATCCACGTTACCCTCGGTTTCCGCTCGTACTGCGCGGTACTGCGTGGAGTCCTGGACAAATGCGGAAGTTGTATTTGTAGCGTCTATCAAGCAACAAACGTTAGCTTGTTTCGTGCAGTCGTTATGGAACACAATTATTCTTTACCGATTGCAGCTGGTTCTGTCGACAAAGCATGCTTAATTTTATATTTTCCAAATGTAGCATTCGGTAATAGTTATGTTTATGTAAGGGAAGTATTATTGCTTTAGATTTGTGTTTAGTTTATTGACATTGTTTATCACGTCTGGTGTTTATGGCCATGTAAATAAATATAGCATGTGTTATACATAAAGATTAATCAGTATTTTGGCAAATGATGTGGGTATGTTCGAATATACTTTTACAACAATTGTTTAGAACACGTAAAACTGCGCCGCGTTATCACAATAATGAATTCGACATACAATAACATCTATGATAACCAATTTAGTATTAAACCTTACTTTTCTTGCGGTTAATTCATTTTAATGAAATAAAAGTGTGATGAGGTACAAGAGTCAGGAAGGAAGAAGACAGGGGTCGGCGTGACTGGGACTCGTACTTTATTAAAATAAAGCAAAACAAACAAAAGTCGTGCACAACGCGCATTCACCGTGGCAACCGCGACGGCACAAAACAGTTCAAAAATGAGAGCTCAGATCCACCGGTTTTCTTTCTCTGCGTCCAATTTTCTCTTCAGTCTCTCTCTCGTTCCAGCGCGCGGATCACAGCAATAAGACACAGGTGTTCGTCATTTGCACTTGACCTACTTGTCAAGTAGCTCGTCTCTTCTCTCACCCATTACAGACCGCGCTGAACCACGCCCCCCTCGCCACAAAAAGCATGTCATTATAAAAAAGAACTTAGCCTCATCCATGACCATGATTTTTCGATTCCCGTCTGACTGATTTACATCCACGGTGGAGTTTAAAACGACAGTTCCCATCATTCCACGCTCCTTCACATCGTCATCAAACTACGCCGTTGTTGTTGTTTGGAATGTAGCGCCCTCTAGCGGCAAAAATTCTTGCATATTGTAGCTTTAAACGTCACTTCCTGTTGCCAGCAGGCGGCGCTATGACTATATCTGAATATGAGCATGGCTCTTGTGTTCAGGAGATAATTCTTATCAAACGTGTGAAGTTTGGGGTAGATTGGGGACATTGTATGCTTAAGTTACAACAACTTCCTTTAGCATTTCTAGCATGCTTTAGAACTTAGCTATGTGTTGCTAGCATGTTTCTTGCATGTTACATGTTAAGTTTGGGGCAGATTGGACATTCCATGCCTGTGTTACAGCAAATTCCTATTTAATTGCAGCAATAGAATGCTTTAGCACTTAGCTAAGTGTTTGCTAGTATGTTTCTAGTATGTTGTTAGCATGTTTAGCACTTGCTGGCACTTTTTTATATGTTATCAGGAGTCCACAACAGTGTTTAACATGTCACTTCCTGTTGCCAGCAGGTGGCGCTATGACTGTAACTGAATATGAGCATGGTCATGTGTTGAGGACAGAACGCTTATCAAAAGTGTGAAGTTTGGGGCAGATTGGACATTGCCTTCTTGAGTAACAACAACATCCTGTTTCATTGAATTAGCATGCTTTAGCACTTAGCTAAGTATTGCTAGCATGTTTTAACATGTTTCTAGCATTTTTAGAAGTCAATGGCATTTTTGCTAGAACGACATCAACGTGTTAAACATGACACTTCCTGTTACCAGTAGGTGGCGCTATTACTAAAACTGAATATTCTCATGTAGATGTGTTCAGGCCATGACTCTTATCAAATGTGTGAAGTTTGGGGCAGATTGGACATTCCGTGCCTGAGTTACAGCAAATTCCTATTTAATTGCAGTAATAGCATGCTTTAGCACACTAAGCTAAGTGTTTGCTAGCATGTTTTAGCATGTTTCTAGTATGTTGTTAGCATGTTTAGCACTTGCTGGCACTTTTTTAAATGTTATCAGGAGTCCACAAGAGTGTTAAACATGTCACTTCCTGTTACCAGCAGGTGGCGCTATGACTGTAACTGAATATGAGCATGGTCATGTGTTCAGGACAGAACGCTTATCAAAAGTGTGAATTTTGGTGCAGATTGGACATTCCATGCCTGAGTTACAGCAACTTCCTGTTTCATGGCGAAACATCAAAATTTGTCAGGCCGCCAAGGACACGCCCTTCGACGAAAACTCAAGATCTTCGCAATTTAACGTCGCAAAGGCCTTAAGATTACACTCACCAAATTTGAAGATGATCAGATTAAAACTGTAGGAGGAGTTCGTTAAAGTACGAGGCCTGAAAATGGCAAAAACTGCACAAAAATCTGAGAGGAAGTTGAAAATGGCTGACTTCCTGTTGTGTTTAGAGCTACGCTCCAAGAGACTTTTTTGTAGGTATTAGGTCATTACATGTATGTACCGAATTTCGTATACGTACGTGGAACATAGCGGGAGGCGCACTCCGTTGAACTTTTATAGGTGGCGCTATCGAGCCATTTTGCCCCGCCCAATTCTGAAACCTATATCAGATGTAAATTTTCGCCAGTTCTGACGCGTGTGCAAAGTTTGGTGAGTTTTCGAGTATGTTTAGGCCCTCAAAAATGCGATTAAATGCGGAGAAGAATAATAATAAATATAGCTGCCAGCAGCGATTACGGGCCCAAGCCGGTGGCACCGCAACCCCGGTGCCTTTAGTTACCTAAAGGCACCGGGGTGGCGGTACCGCCGGCTTTGGCCCTCCATCGCTGCTGGCAGCTAAATTTATATATATATATATATATATATATATATATATATACACCGTTCAAAAGTTTGGGGTCAGGAAGATTTTTAATGTTTTTAGGAGAAGTCTCTTCTGCTCACCAAGGCTGCATTTATTGATTAAAAATACAAACAAAAACAGTAATATTGTGAAATATTATTCCAATTTAAAACAGCTGTTTTCAATTTTAAAATATTTTACATAGTAATTCATTTCTGTGATCAAAGTTGAGTTTTCAGCATCATTACTCCAGTCTTCAGTGTCACATGATCCTTCAGAAATCATAATAATATGATGATTGATGCTCAATAAATATTCATTATTATTTTCAATGTTGAAAACAGATGAATGTAAAGTTCAAAAGAACAGCATATATTTCAAATATATATATTTTTAACATTATAAATGTCTTTACTGTAACTGTTGATCAGTTTAACTCATCCTTCATAAATAAAAGTACTGATTTATTTTATTTCTTTCCCCCAAAAATAAAAATTTAATTATTACTAACCACAAACTTTTGAGCGGTAGTGTTTAACGTTACAAAAGCTTTAGATTTCAGATAAATGCTGTTCTTTTGAACTTTCTATTCATCAAAGACTGTACACAACTGTTTTCGACATTTAAAATAATAATGAATGTTTCTTGAGTATCAATCATCATATTAGAATAATTTCTGAAGGATCATGTGACAGTGACGACTGGAGTAATGATGCTGAAAACTCAGCTTTGATCACAGGAATAAATAACAGTTTAAAATATATTCAAATAGAAAGCAGCTGTTTTAAATTGGAATACTATTTTACAATATTACTGTTTTTGTTTGTATTTTTAATCAAATAAATGCAGCCTTGGTGAGCAGAAGAAACTTCTCTGTTATGTGCGCGCCACAGACTGCACGCATGTCCGCTTAGAGTTCCGCCTTTTGCCTTCCGTCAATATTACGTTATTAGAAAAATATTTTTTTAGAGAATCGATTTTTTGACATTTGTGAATCGATTCAGAATCGTCCACGTCCGCATCGCGATGCATCTAAGAATCAATTTTTTCTCCCACCCCTAGATTTCATACAACAGGTTAATAAACAGTTACAATTAAGTCACTTACATTTTAGATGCAATGTTGACTGTTTTTGTTCTGTTTCAGCAGCGAAAATAGTTAAACAAAGATCACGGCAGAACCATCACGCATCACGTGTTTTCTCATAACTGAACGATTCAGCATTTTTAACGAATCGGTTGACTCAAAGATTGAATGATCAATCCATAAACATCTGTCTTAATCATGATCGACTCATTCGAACGAATCGTTTGAACGAATGAATCAATGACTCGCTTATTAAGATGGATGCCTGGCGACACCTAATGGCGGTTTAGTGTTGTTTAAAAGCATCATTCTTTCCCACATGTGTGTGATTTGTGTGTGCAACATTATCATTATTTTTCTTTCACTATTATATTAGCGATTTAAAAGCACCCACTCGTGTCACACGTTGATTAACCGGTGGGAAAATATCCTCAGACACATACCTAATAAATGTATATTTAAATACAATATTGGCCTACCTGGTAAAAAGTTTATATACTATTTTGATGTCCTTTTGGACACAAGAGGGCAGTATAGCCCTATGTTTGCTTTTTTGTTGAACCAAATAGCACTAAATAGCCTGTTTTTAACTTTTTCATTCTTCTTGAATTGCAAAAACAGAATAAAATGGGTTTAGTTGTGATATTTGTATACTTTTATATAGAAATAAATGGTATATAATTACATTTTTAGAAGATTTTTACTTTAATCCATCGCCATAGCAAAACCGTTTGAGATATTTATTATCCATTCACAATTTAGCATATTTAATGTAGTTTCATCATGTTGAAAAAGTTTGGTACGAATAAAATAAATAGTTTAAGAGGAGTGGCTAAAAATTCATAGGCTGATTTTGCAAAAAAATTCACATTCAGACCAAAATATCTGACTTCCTGATGGCCAGAGCTATTGAATGTAAATTAGAAAGTTGTCCGGCTTGATGAGAACAATATAGAAACTATTTTTTCTTTACTGTAGTTAAAAGTAACCCCCCCACTTTTGTCAAAAGCATGTTGAAAGTGACACACTTCCTGCTGCCAGTTGGTGGCGCTATAACTTTGACTCACAATAGCTACATCCATCTGATCGGCCTCTTATCTAAGTTTCATCAAGATCAGTTAATGTATGCAGAAGTTATAACACACTTCCTGTTTATCTTTTCTCGCTATAAATTCGTTTCATCGCCACGGCCAAACCGTTCGAGATATCAAAAATCCGTCCGCAATTTAGCATCCTCAAAGTCTTGACTACATGCACACCGAGTTTGAAGGGGACATGGTGAATTTTCTAGGAGGAGTATTTCACATTCCACAGCAAGCGTTTTCCAAACAACCCATAATAGCCGACTTCCTGTTGGGCTGGCGTAAAACTTGACCGGGGTAAAGTTGTTCGGCCCGATGAGATCTATATGTGTACCGAGTTTCATATTAATTCATGTGAGCGTGTTTGATATATGGATCAAGTTTTAGAACCCCGTTCAAGGGGGCGCTGTTGAGCCCCCCAGCCACGCCCGGGTACCAGCTTCAGCCCGGCCCTGATGGCCGTGGGTTCTGACCTGTGTGCAAAGTTTCAAGAGTTTTTGAGCACGTTAAGGACCCCAAAAGCCCCTGAAACCTTGATTAACAATATAAAAGCAATAGTCAAATCCCCCCCTCCCCTCACACACACACAGACACAGAGAGAGGGAGAGAAAATTCTTCAGAAAATCCACATTCAAACCAAAATATCTCTCTTCCTGTTGGTCGGAGATGGTTCATGTAAATTAGAAAGTTGTCCGTCTTGATGAGAACAATACACATACCAAGTTTTGTGATTCTAGGAAAAACTAAACCCCCATTTTTGACTAAAGGTGGCACTACTGAGCCATTCCACCACCCCCGTTTCTGAAACTTTGCACATGTCTACTGGCTAATAAATGTGATGTGTCTGTTGAGTTTCATGCAATTTCAAGTATGTTAAGAGTCTCAAAAGCATCAAAAAAGAATATTAAAGTTTGATGCGTTGCCACGGCAACAGTATCTAAGATATCAATAATCCTTTCACAGGTTTACATCTGCCGTGTGTCTACATTGTACACATAAAGTTTGAAGCAAATCGGGTAAAAATAAGACACTGATTTCAAAGCATTTTGAAAGTGATGTACTTCCTGCTGCCTTGGTGGCGCTATAACTTTGACTCACAATAGTCACATCTGTGCGATCGGCCTCTTACAACGAACACACTGCTGAAGTTTCATCAAGATCAGTTAATGTATGCAGAAGTTATAACACACTTCCTGTTTCATTTTTTCGCCATAAATTTGTTTCCTCGCCACGGCCAAACCGTTCGAGATATCAAAAATCCGTCCGCAATTTAGCATCCTCAATGTCTTGACTTCATGCACACCGAGTTTGGAGGCAAATCGATGAATTCCCTAGGAGGAGTACATTAAATTCCACAGCATGCGTTTCCAAACAACGCTAAATAGCCAACTTCCTGTTTGGCTGGCGTAAAACTTAGAGCACGAAAGTTGTTCGGCCGGATGAGATCTATATGTGTACCGAGTTTCATATTATTAAATGCAAGCGTGTTTGATTTATGGACACGTGTTCGGATCCCGTTCCAGGGGGCGCTGTTGAGCCCCCCTGCCACGCCCGGGTACCAGCTTCAGTCCGGCCCTGATGGCCGCGGGTTCTGACGTGTGTGCAAAATTTCAAGAGTTTTCGAGCATGTTAAGAGCCCCAAAAGTGCCCGTAAGGTTGACAAAATAATAATAATAATAATAATAATAATAATAATAATAAATAATCCTACCGGAAACAATAGGGCCTTCGCCCTTTCAGGGCTTGGGCCCTAATTAAAGCTGCAAGCAGCGATGAAAGGGCCCTCGCACCCGTGCCATCAACACTCGGTGGTTTTAGGAAGACAGAGCATGGTTGGGAAATGTACATTTAAGGAGGTATATATAGTAATAGTATGTCAAAGTCAGTTACAAAATGTTTTGTATAATGGTGATAATAGCATGCTTCATGACTCTGTTTCTAGCATGCTCAGTACACAATAATTATGTGGTTAGTACTGCATTACTGTGTTAACCATGTCAGTTTCTGTTGCCAGTAGGTGGCGTTATGACTATAACTGAATATGAGCATGGATGTGTGTTCAGGACAGAACTCTTATCAAACGTGTGAAGTTTGGGGCAAATTGGACATTGCCTTCTTGAGTAACAACAAAGTCATGTTTCATTGAATTAGCATTCTTTAGCACTTAGCTAAGCATTGCTAGCATGTTTTAACATGTTTCTAGCATGTTTAGAACTCAATGGCATTTTTAACATGTTGCTAGAACGGCATCAACGTGTTAAACATGTCACTTCCTGTTGCCAGTAGGTGGCGCTATTACTATAACTGAACATTCTCATGTAGATGTGTTCAGGCCATGACTCTTATCAAAAGTGTGAAGTTTGGGGCAGATTGGACATTCCATGCCTGAGTTACAGCAAATTCCTTTTTAATTGCAATAAAAGCATGCTTTAGCACTTAGCTAAGAGTTTGCTAGCATGTTTTAGCATGTTTCTGGTATGTTGTTAACATGTTTAACACTTGCTGGCACTTTTTTATATGTTATTAGGAGTCCATAACAGTGTTAAACATGTCACTTCCTGTTGCCAGCAGGTGGCGCTATGACTGTAACTGAATATAAGCATGGTCATGTGTTCAGGACAGAACGCTTATCAAAAGTGTGAAGTTTGACGCAGATTGGACATTCCATGCCTGAGTTACAGCAAATTCATATTTAATTGCAGTAATATCATTTTTTAGCACTTAGCTAAGTGTTTGCTAGTATGTTTTAACATGTCTCTAGTATGTTGTTAGCATGTTTAGCATTTGATGGCACTTTTTTTATATGTTTTTATATGTCCACAACAGTGCTTAACATGTCACTTCCTGTTGCCAGCAGGTGGCACTATGACTGTAACTGAATATGAGCATGGTCATGTGTTCCGGACAGAACGTTTATTAAAAGTGTGAAGTTTGGTGCAGAATGGACATTGCCTTCTTGCGTAACAACAACATCCTGTTTCATTGAATTAGCATGCTTTAGCACTTAGCTAAGTATTGCTAGCATGTTTTAACATGTTTCTAGCATGTTTAGAAGTCAATGGCATTTTTAACATGTTGCTAGAATGGCATCAACGTGTTAAACATGACACTTCCTGTTACCAGTAGGTGGCGCTATTACTATAACTGAATATTCTCATGTAGATGTGTTCAGGACAGAACGCTTATCAAAAGTGTGAAGTTTGGGGCAGATTGGACATTCCATGCCTGAGTTACAGCAAATTCCTATTTAATTGCAATAATAGCATGCTTTAGCACTTAGCTAAGAGTTTGCTAGCATGTTTTAGCATGCTTCTAGTATGTTGTTAGCATGTTTAGCACTTGCTGGCACTTTTTTATATGTTATTAGGAGTCCATAACAGTGTTAAACATGTCACTTCCTGTTGCCAGCAGGTGGCGCTATGACTATAACTGAATATGAGCATGGTCATGTGTTCAGGACAGAACTCTTATCAAACGTGTGAAGTTTGGGGCAGATTGGACATTCCATGCCTGAGTTACAGCAACTTCCTGTTTCATGGCGAAACATCGAAATTTGTCAGGCCGCCGAGGACCCGCCCTTCGACGAAAACTCAAGATCTTCGCAATTTAACGTCGCAAAGGCCTTAAGATTACACTCACCAAATTTGAAGATGATCAGATTTAAACTGTAGGAGGAGTTCGTTAAAGTACAAGGCCTGAAAATGGCAAAAACTGCACAAAAATCTGAGAGGAAGTTCAAAATGGCTGACTTCCTGTTGTGTTTAGGGCTATGCTCCAAGAGACTTTTTTGTAGGTATTAGGTCATTACATGTATGTACCGAATTTCGTGCACGTACGTGGAACGTTGCGGGAGGCGCACTCCGTTGAACTTTTATAGGTGGCGCTATCGAGCCATTTTGCCCCGTCCAATTCTGAAACCTATATCAGATGTAAATTTTCGCCAGTTCTGACGCGTGTGCAAAGTTTTGTGAGTTTTCGAGCATGTATAGGCCCTCAAAAATGCAATTAAATGCGGAGAAGAATAATAATAATAATAATAATAATAATAAACAGAGCAATTCCAAAAGGGTCCTCACACCATCGGTGCTCGGGCCCTAATAAATATAGCTGCGAGCAGCGATTGCGGGCCCAAGCCGGTGGCACCGCCACCCTGGTGCCTTTAGTTACACTAAAACCACCGGGGTGGCGGTGTCGCCGCCTTGGGCCCTCCATCGCTGCTCGCAGCTATATTTATATATATATATATATATATATATATATATATATATATATATATATAAATGTAACAAAAATATATATATATGTATACATTATATATATGTAACAAAAAATAAATAAATATATATATATATATATTTATATATATACATGGCGAGGCGAGGAACGGGCAGAGAAGAGCGAACGTTTTTGGACATTCATCATATTGCATTGGTTTTCATTTCTTGTCCTCAAACCGAGCACTAATCTGTTTATTTTTAAGTCACACATTCTCCATTGATTAAAAAAGACAATCAAATGTATTTTTTAATGGTAGTATTATTTTATACAGAAATAAATTATTTATAATTCAGATGAGAATAAAGTTAGTGTTAATTGAAATTGTAAGGAAAACAAATATATTGATCTAAAATCTACTATCATTTGCTGCAAATAGGTTGACTATTTATATTTATTATTATATTTTATTACGGCTGTAATGAACCGGCTGCGATGTCAAGATTGCAATGCTGGAATGCACAGTGTGTGTGTGTGTGTGTGTGTGTGTGTGTGTGTGTGTGTGTGTGTGTGAGGCGTGGGCACGATCGAACAGTGGAAACATAAAAACATAGGCTACTCCGTCGGTTTGTTCATACAGGACATCATTTAAACTGCACTGTGTTTACTTATATTTATGTACACTCGCAATAAAACACAACATTGTGCTTTTGTAAAAAAACATTCAAGCAATCCCACCCCCGAAATGGCGCTGTTTTTTAAATGAAACTAAAATGCTCACGGCTGCATGGGCAATAACGTGTCTACAGCGAGGAACGAGCAGAACAGAGTGAATGTTTTTTAGTTCATTTCTACTGGACGTCCGTATTTCACTTTCGCTTTTAAAGGGATACTCCACTTTAAAATGAAAATTCTGTCATCATATACTCACCCTCATGTTGTTTTTATCCTTTATTAATTTCTTTCTTCTGCTGAACAGAAAGGAAGATATTTAGGAGAATGTCAGTAACCAGACAGTTTCTGATCCCATTGACTTCCATAGTAGGAAAAAAATGTATACTATGGAAGTCAATGAGACCAGAAACTGTCTGGTTACTGACATTCTTCTAAATATCTTCCTTTCTGTTCAGCAGAAGAAAGAAATTAATAAAGGATTGAAACAACATGAGGGTGAGTATATGATGACAGAATTTTCAATTTAAAGTGGAGTATCCCTTTAAGTTAGCGATTTAAAAGCCCCCGCCGCGGTGTCACACATCGATTAACCAGTGGGAAAAAATTCTCAGTCACATCGCTATTATATTTATATATAAATACAATATACAATGGGCCTACCTGATTTCGAAAACAAGAGGGCAGTGTAGCCCTATGTATGACTTTTTTTTTTTACTAAATAGCGCATTCTGGCTGATTTTAAACTCGTACATAATTCTTGAATTGAAAAAACTGAATAAACCCAAAACTAGTTCTGTTTCGGTTTAGTTCTGATATTTGTATAATTTTAAATAAAAATAAATGGTGTATAATTAAATTTTAAGAAGATATGAGATGTTTTCTGATTCCTTTTTTGACATTATTTTAATCCCTCGCCATATCAAAACCGTTTGAGATATTCAATATCCGTTCACAATTTAGCATCTTTAATGTATTTTCATCATGTTGAAAAAGTTTGGTGTGAATAAAATAAACCACTTAGCAGAAGTGGGTAAAAATGCAGAGGCTGAATTTGCAAATAAATCCACATTCAAACCAAAATATCTGACTTCCTGTTGGTCAGAGCTAATAACTGTCAATTAGAAAGTTGTCCGGCTCGATGAGACCAATATACGTACTGATTTTTGTAATTGTGGGTAAAACTAACCCCCCCACTTTTGTCAAAAACATTTTGAAAGTGACACACTTCCTGCTGCCAGTTGGTGGCACTATAACTTTGACTCACAATAGTCACATCCATCTGATCGGCCTCTTACCACGAACACATTGCTGAAGTTTCATCAAGATCAGTTAAAGGCAGGGTAGGTAGGATTTATTAAAAATTAAAGATCCAAATTTGTTAAAACTTTCTATATATATCAATACATAATTAAAATGTAAGAACTCTGAAAAAAAGAGTATAAAAATCAAGTGACTCTAGACCGTTTAATCTGTATTAAACACAGCTCATTATTTCGATTCGGGACGAATCAAAGGATTGGCTTAGGCGACTGTCACTCTCTCGCAACCATGGCAACCACCCTTTTGCCACACAGCACCTACCCACTTGCGCGCGACCGTTTGATTTGAGGAGTGCGAGAGGCACGGAACCTGATCACACCTCCGTCCAGTAGATGGCGGTAATGCACTATGTTTGCAAGCTGCCAATAAAATCTATCGAAGAAGAAGAAGAAGGCACTGAACCTAGGAATACCAAAACAATGGCAGAGAAAGAGCAATCTAAATTTACAGTACCGGCATATGCAGTTAGTGAAGGCAAACCAGGCAAAAAAATGCCCCTTCCCCTCCGCTTGTCTCAGGTAAATAATGCGTCCTCTAGCTCAGCGGTCGGAGTCGCGCGTTCATGTGTTTTGGGGACGTGGCTTTGGAAGAAGCACAGAAATGAGGGGGTGGAGTGAATGGAAATAATGAGATGTCTTTAAAACAGTCGTGAGAGGTCTACAGACACTCGATTTTGATACTTTCTTTTTCAGAGTACTTACATTTTAATTATGTATTGATATGTACATAAAGTTTAAACAAATTTGAAAAATAAAATTTTTAGACCATTTCTACCTACCCTGCCTTTAATGTGTGCAGAAGTTATAACACTTCGTGTTTCTCTTTTCTCGCCATAAATTCGTGTCCTTGCCACGGCCAAACCGTTCGCATTCCACAGCAAGCGTTTTCCAAACAACCCATAATAGCCGACTTTCTGTTGGGCTGGCGTAAAACTTGACCGGGGTAAGGTTGTTCGGCCCGATGAGATCTATATGTGTACCGAGTTTCATATTAATTCATGCAAGCGTGTTTGATCTATGGACCAAGTTTTCGGACCCAATTCAAGGGGGCTCTGTTGAGCCCCCCTGCCACGCCCGGGTTGCTGTTGCTGTTGATAAAACTAACCCCCCCACTTATGACTAAAGGTGGCACTACTGAGCCCCTCACCATGCCCGTTTCTGAAACTTTGCACTTGTCTACTATGTAATAAATGTAATGTGTCGGTCGAGTTTCATGCAATTTCAAGCATGCTAAGAGTCTCAAAAGCATCAAAAAAGAATATTGACGTTTGATGCATTGCCATGGCAACAGTATTAAAGATATCAAAAATCCTTTCACAGATCTACATCTGCCGTGTGTTTACATTATACACATAAAGTTTGAAGCAAATCGGGTAAAAATAAGAGGGTGATTTCAAAGCATTTTGAAAGGGACACACTTCCTGCTGCCAGTTGGTGGCGCTATAACTTTGACTCACAATAGTTACATCCATATGATCGGCCTCTTACCACTAACACACTGCTGACGTTTCATCAAGATCAGTTAATGTGTGCAGAAGTTATAACACTTTGTGTTTCTCTTTTCTCGCCATAAATTCGTGTCCTTGCCACGGCCAAACCGTTCGAGATATAAAAAATCCGTCCGCAATTTAGCATCCTCAATGTCTTGACTTCATGCTGACCGAGTTTGGAGGCGATTGGATGAATTCTCTAGGATGAGTACATCAAATTCCACAGCATGCGTTTTTCAAACAACCCATAATAGCCGACTTCCTGTTGGGCGGAGCTAACAACTTAGTGTGCGGAAGTTTTTCGGCCCGATGAGATCTATATGTGTACCGAGTTTCATATTAATTCATGCAAGCGTGTTTGATATATGGACCAAGTTTTCAGACCGTGTTCAAGGGGGCGCTGTTGAGCCCCCCTGCCACGCCCGGTTACCAGCTTCAGCCCGGCCCTGATGACCGTGGGTTCTGACCTGTGTGAAAAGTTTCAAGAGTTTTCGAGCACGTTAAGGGCCCCAAAAGCCCCTGAAACCTTGAAAACAAAGATTAAATGGAATAGACAAATCCCCCCCCCCCCCCAGACACACACAGACACAGTGAGAGAGAGAAAATTCTCCAGAAAATCCACATTCAAACCAAAATATCTGACTTTCTGTTGGTCTGAGCTAATGACTGTAAATTAGAAAGTTGTCCGGCTTGATGAGAACAATATACGTACCAAGTTTTGTGATTCCAGGAAAAACTAAGCCCCCATTTTTGACTAAAGGTGGCGCTACTGAGCCATTCCACCACGCCCGTTTCTGAAACTTTGCATATGTCTACTGGATAATAAATGTGATGTGTCTGTCGAGTTTCATGCATTTTCAAGCATGTGACGAGTCTCAAAAGCATCCGAAAAGAATATTAAAGTTTGATGCGTTGCCACGGCAACAGTATCTAAGATATCAATAATCTTTTCACAGGTCTACATCTGCCGTGTGTCTACATTATACACATAAAGTTTGAAGCAAATCAGGTAAAAATAAGAGGGTGATTTCAAAGCATTTTGAAAGTGACACACTTCCTGTTGCCAGTTGGTGGCGCTATAACTTTGACTCACAAAGGTCACATCCATGTGATCGGCCTCTTACAACGAACACACTGCTGAAGTTTCATCAAGATCAGTTAATGTATGCAGAAGTTATAACACACTTCCTGTTTCTATTTTCTCGCCATAAATTCGTTTCCTCGCCACGGCCAAACCGTTCGAGATATCAAAAATCCCCTGGCAATTTTTCATCCTCAATGTCTTGACTTCATGCACACCGAGTTTGGTGCCGACCGGGTGAATTCCCTAGGAGAAGTGTTTCAAATTCCTAAGCATGCGTTTCCAAACAACCCTAAATAGTCGACTTCCTTTTGGGCTAGCGTAAAACTTAGAGCATGAAAGTTGTTCGGCCCGATGAGATCTATATGTGTACCGAGTTTCATATTATTACATGCAAGCGTGTTTGATTTATGGACCAGGTTTTCCAGTTACCTAAAGGCACCGGGGTGGCGGTACCGCCGGCTTTGGCCCTCCATCGCTGCTCGCAGCTATATTTATATATATATATATATATATATATATATATATATATATATATATATATATATATATACACATACATACACACACACACACACATACATATACATATATATATACAGTATATATTACCGTTCAAAAGTTTGGGGTCAGTAAAATTTGTAATGTTTTTAAGAGAAGTCTCCTCTGCTCACCAAGGCTGCATTTATTTGATTAAAAATACAAACAAAAACAGTAATATTGTGAAATATTATTCCAATTTAAAACAGCTGTTTTCAATTTTAAAATATTTTACATAGTAATTAATTTCTGTGATCAAAGTTGAGTTTTCAGCATCATTACTCCAGTCTTCAGTGTCACATGATCCTTCAGAAATCATTCTAATATGATGATTGATGCTCAATAAATATTCATTATTATTTTCAATGTTGAAAACAGTTGTGTACCGATTTTTTTTTTCAAAATGGTTTAATGAATGTAAAGTTCAAAAGAACAGCATTTATTTCAAATATAATTTTTTTAACATTATAAATGTCTTTACTGTAACTGTTGATCAGTTTAACTCATCATTCATAAATAAAAGTATTGATTTATTTTATTTCTCTCCCCCAAAAATAAAATTTAAATTATTACTAACCCCAAACTTTTGAGCGGTAGTGTTTAATGTTACAAAAGCTTTAGATTTCAGATAAATGCTGTTCTTTTGAACTTTCTATTCATCAAAGACTGTACACAACTGTTTTCGACATTTAAAATAATAATGAATGTTTCTTGAGCATCAATCATCATATTAGAATAATTTCTGAAGGATCATGTGACAGTGACGACTGGAGTAATGATGCTGAAAACTCAGCTTTGATCACAGGAATAAATAACAGTTTAAAATATATTAAAATAGAAAGCAGCTGTTTTAAATTGGAATAATATTTTACAATATTACTGTTTTTGTTTGTAATTTTAATCAAATAAATGCAGCCTTGGTGAGCAGAAGAAACTTCGCTTTAAAATCTTACTGACCCCAAATTTTTGAACAGTAGTGTATATATATTATATAAAAATGTAAGGGATAAGACACAGATAATTTTACTTGCCTGACATGATTAGAACAATGAAAAAACTTAAATGAAAAAATAACTTGGGAATCACTAAAACGAGGGCGCGATTGAACAGTGGACACATAAAAACATACTCTGTCATTTTGTTCAGAACATCATTCAAACTGCAAAGTGTTAACTTATATTTTTGTACAGTAGCAATAAAACACAACATTGTGCATTTTTAAAATACATTCAAGCAATCCGCCCCGAAAATGAAACTAAAATGCTCACGGCTGCACAGGCATTCATAATGGTGCGCGTCCTCAGCGAGGAACGAGCAGAACAGAGTCAACGTTTTTTAGGTCATTCCTCCTTCCATAGGAATTTATTGAAAACGCTCGCTCTGCTCCGCACCATTATCAATGTCCGTGCGGACGAACATATTTTACTTTCGTTTTTAAGTTAGCGATTAAAAAGCCCCCAGCGGTGTCACACGTCAGTTAACCGGTGGTAAAATATTCTCACCGTCACATACCTAGTATATTTTTATATAGATATAATAGGCCTACCTGATTTTGAACACAAGAGGGCAGTATAGCACTATGTTTGACTTTATTTATTTATTGTTTAGACTAAACAACCATTCTGGCAGTTTTTAAACTTAAACTAAAAAAAAAAAAAAAGAATAAAATGAGTTAAGTTCTGATATTTGTATACTTTTATATAGTAATAAATGGTGTATAATTACATTTTTAGAATATATGAGCCTTTTAGCGTTTCCTTTTTAGACAATACTTTAATCCCTCGCCATAGCAAAACCGTTTGAGATATTTATTATCCATTCACAATTTAGCATCATTAATATATTTTTATCATGTTGAAAAAGTTTGGTGGGAATAAAATAAACCACTTAGATAAAGGTGGCTAAAAATTCAGAGGCTGATCTTGCAAAAAAATCCACATTCAGACCAAAATTATGACTTCCTGATGGTCAGAGCTAATGACTTTAAATTAGAAAGTTGTCCGGGTCGATGAGATCAATATATGAACTGAGTTTTTTTTTACTGTAGTTAAAACTAACCCCCCCACTTTTGTCAAAAGCATGTTGAAAGTGACACACTTCCTGCTGCCAGTTGGTGGCGCTATAACTTTGAATCACAATAGCTACATCCATCTGATCGGCCTCTTACCACGAACACACTGCTGAAGTTTCATCAAGATCAGTTAATGTGTGCAGAAGTTATAACACTTCGTGTTTCTCTTTTCTCGCCATAAATTCGTGTCCTCGCCATGGCCAAACCGTTTGAGATATCAAAAATCCGTCCGCAATTTAGCATCCTCAATGTCTTGACTTCATGCACACCGAGTTTGGTGGTGATTTAATTCATTCTCTAGGAGAAGTGTTTCAAATTCCACAGCAAGCGTTCTCCAAACAACCCATAATTGCCGACTTCCTGTTGGGCTGGCGTAAAACTTAGAGCACGAAAGTTGTTCAGCCCGATACGATCTATATGTGTACCGAGTTTCATATCATTACATGCAAGTGTGTTTGATTTATGGACAAGTGTTCGGATCCCGTTCCAGGGGGCGCTGTTGAGCCCCCCTGCCACGCCCGGGTACCAGCTTCAGCCCGGCCCTGATGGCCGCGGGTTCTGACCTGTGTGCAAAGTTTCAAGAGTTTTCGAGCACGTTAAAGGCCCCAAAAGCCCCTGAAACCTTGAAAAACAGGAATTTTAAACAAATCTCACTCAAAAGACAAATCCCCCCACCCCTCACACACACAGAGACGCAGAGGCAGAGAGAGAGAGGGAGAGAATTCTCCAAAAAATCATATTCAAACCAAAATATCTCACTTCCTGTTGGTCACAGCTTATGACTATAAATTAGAAAGTTGTCCGGCTTGATGAGAACAATATATATAACGATTTTTGTGACTCTACTTAAAACTAAGCCCCCATTTTTGACTAAAGGTGGCGCTACTGAGCCCCTCACCACGCCCGTTTCTGAAACTTTGCACATGTCTACTGGCTAATAAATGTGATGTGTCTGTCGAGTTTCATCCAATTTCAAGTATGTTAAGAGTCTCAAAAGCATCTGAAAAGAATATTAAAGTTTGATGCGTTGCCACGGCAACAGTATTTAAGATATCAATAAACCTTTCACAGGTCTACATCTGCCGTGTGTCTACATTATACACATAAAGTTTGAAGCAACTCGGGTAAAAATAAGAGGGTGATTTCAAAGCATTTTGAAAGTGACACACTTCCTGCTGCCAGTTGGTGGCGCTATAACTTTGACTCACAATAGTCACATCCATGTGATCGGCCTCTGACAACGAACACACTGCGGAAGTTTCATCAAGATCAGTTAATGTATGGAGAAGTTATAACACACTTCCTGTTTATCTTTTCTCGCTATAAATTCGTTTCATCGCCACGGCCAAACCGTTCGAGATATCAAAAATCCGTCCGCAATTTAGCATCCTCAATGTCTTGACTTCATGCTGACCGAGTTTGGTGGGGATCGGATCAATTCCCTAGGAGGAGTACATTAAATTCCACAGCATGCGTTTTTCAAACAACCCATAATAGCTGACTTCCTGTTGGGCAGAGCTAATAACTTAGAGTGTGAAAGTTGTTCGGCCCGATGAGATCTATATGTGTACCGAGATTCATACTAATACGTTCTTGTATGTGTCCAAGATTTAAGATTGTGTTCTAGGGGGCGCTGTCGAGCCCCCCTGCCACGCCCGGGTACCAGCTTCAGCCCGGCCCTAATGGCCGCGGGTTCTGACCTGTGTGCAAAGTTTCATGAGTTTTTGAGTCTGTTAAGGGTCCCAAAAGCCCCCGAACCCTTGAACAACAATAATAATAATTAAAGCTGCAAGCAGCGATGAAAGGGCCCTCGCACCCGTGCCGCCGCCACCCGGTGGCTTTAGGAAGACAGAGCATGGTTGGACAATGTGCATTTAAGGAGGTATATATAGTAGTTGCTAGCATGTTTAGTGTGTTTCTAGCATGCTCAGTACACAATAGTTATGTGGTTAGTACTGCATTACTATGTTAACCATGTCAGTTTCTGTTGCCAGTAGGTGGGGCTATGTCTATATCTGAATATCGCTATGTAGATGTATTCAGTGCAGGACTTTTATCAAACATGTGGAGTTTGGGGCAGATTGGACATTGTATGCTTGAGTTACAACAACTTCTTTTAGCATTTCTAGCATGTTTTATGATGTTTCTAGCATATTACATATTAATTTTGGGGTAGATTGGACATTGCATGCCTGAGTTACAGCAAATTCATATTTAATTGCAGTAATAGGATGCTTTAACACTTAGCTAAGTATTTGATTGCATGTTTCTAGTATGTTGCTAACATGTTTAGCAGTTGGTGGCACTTTTTTATATGTTATTAGGAGTCCAGAATAGTGTTAAACGTCACTTCCTGTTGCCAGCAGGCAGCGCTATGACTATATCTGAATATGAGCATGGACTTGTGTTCAGGAGATAACTATTATCAAACGTGTGAAGTTTGGGGTAGATTGGACATTGTATGCCTAAGTTACAACAACTTCCTTTAGCATTTCTAACATGCTTTAGAACTTAGCTATGTGTTGCTAGCATGTTTCTTGCATGTTACATATTAAGTTTGGGGCAGATTGGACATCCCATGCCTGTGTTACAACAAATTCCTATTTAATTGCAGCAATAGCATGCTTTAACACTTAGCTAAGTGTTTGCTAACATGTTTCTAGTATGTTGTTAGCATGTTTAGCACTTGCTGGCACTTTTTTATATGTTATCAGGAGTCCACAACAGTGTTTAACATGTCACTTCCTGTTGCCAGCAGGCGGTGCTATTACTGTAACTGAATGAGCATGGTCATGTGTTCAGGACAGAACGCTTATCAAAAGTGTGAAGTTTGGCGCAGATTGGACATTGCCTTCTTGAGTAACAACAACATCCTGTTTCATTGAATTAGCACGCTTTAGCACTTAGCTAAGTATTGCAAGCATGTTTTAACATGTTTCTAGCATTTTTAGAAGTCAGTAGCATTTTTAACATGTTGCTAGAACGGCATCAACGTGTTAAACATGACACTTCCTGTTACCAGTAGGTGGTGCTATTACTATAACTGAATATTCTCATGTAGATGTGTTCAGGCCATGACTGTTATCAAACGTGTGAAGTCTGGGGCAGATTGGACATTCTGTGCCTGAGTTACAGCAAATTTCTATTTAATTGCAGTAATAGCATGCTTTAGCACTTAGCTAAGTGTTTGCTAGCATGTTTTAGCATGTTTCTAGTATGTTGTTAACATGTTTAGCACTTGCTGGCACTTTTTTATATGTTATCAGGAGTCCACAAGAGTGTTAAACATGTCACTTCCTGTTGCCAGCAGGTGGCGCTATGACTGTAACTGAATATGAGCATGGTCATGTGTTCAGGACAGAACGCTTATCAAAAGTGTGAAGTTTGGAGCAGATTGGATATTCCATGCCTTAGTTACAGCAACTTCCTATTTAATTGCAGCAATAGCATGCTTTAGCACTTAGCTAAGTGTTTGCTAACATGTTTCTAGTATGTTGTTAGCATGTTTAGCACTTGCTGGCACTTTTTTATATGTTATCAGGAGTCCACAACAGTGTTTAACATGTCACTTCCTGTTGCCAGCAGGTGGCGCTATGACTGTAACTGAATATGAGCATGGTCATGTGTTCAGGACAGAACGCTTATCAAAAGTGTGAAGTTTGGCGCAGATTGGACATTGCCTTCTTGAGTAACAACAACGTCATGTTGCATTGAATTAGCATGCTTTAGCACTTAGCTTAGTATTGTTAGCATGTTTTAACATGTTTCTAGCATGTTCAGAAGTCAATGGCATTTTTAACATGTTGCTAGAACGGCATCAACGTGTTAAACATGACACTTCCTGTTACCGGTAGGTGGCGCTATTACTATAACTGAATATTCTCATGTAGATGTGTTCAGGCCATGAATCTTATCAAACGTGTGAAGTTTGGGGCAGACTGGACATTCCGTGCCTGTGTTAAAGCAAATTCCTATTTAATTGCAGCAATAGCATGCTTTAGCACTAAGCTAAGTGTTTGCTAGCATGTTTTAGCATGTTTCTAGTATGTTGTTAGCATGTTTAGCACATGCTGGCACTTTTTTATATGTTATTATGAGTCCACAACAGTGTTTAACATGTCACTTCCTGTTGCCAGCAGGTGGCACTATGACTGTAACTGAATATGAGCATGGTCATGTGTTCAGGACAGAACGTTTATCAGAAATGTGAAGTTTGGCGCAGATTAGACATTGCCTTCTTGAGTAACAACAACATCCTGTTTCATTGAATTAGCATGCTTTAACACTTAGCTAAGTATTGCTAGCATGTTTTAACATGTTTCTAGCATGTTTAGAAGTCAATGGCATTTTTAACATGTTGCTAGAACAGCATCAACGTGTTAAACATGTCACTTCCTGTTGCCAGTAGGTGGCGCTATTACTATAACTAAATTTGAGCATGGACATGTGTTCAGGCCATGATTCTTATCAAACGTGTGAAGTTTGGGGCAGATTGGACATTCCATGCCTGAGTTACAGCAAATTCCTATTTAATTGCAGTAATAGCATGCTTTAGCACTTAGCTAAGTGTTTGCTAGCATGTTTTAGCATGTTTCTAGTATGTTGTTAGCATGTTTAGCACTTGCTGGCACTTCTTTATATGTTATTAGGAGTCCACAACAGTGTTAAACATGTCACTTCCTGTTGCCAGCAGGTGGCGCTATGACTATAAATGAATATGAGCATGGTCATGTGTTCAGGACAGAATGCTTATCAAACGTGTGAAGTTTGGAGCAGATTGGACATTCCATGCCTGAGTTATAGCAACTTCCTGTTTCATGGCGAAACATCAAAATTTGTCAGGCCGCCGAGGACCCGCCCTTCGACGAAAACTCAAGATCTTCGCAATTTAACGTCGCAAAGGCCTTAAGATTACACTCACCAAATTTGAAGATGATCAGATTAAAACTGTAGGAGGAGTTCGTTAAAGTACGAGGCATGAAAATGGCAAAAACTGCACAAAAATCTGAGAGGAAGTTGAAAATGGCTGACTTCCTGTTGTGTTTAGGGCTATGCTCCAAGAGACTTTTTTGTAGGTAGTAGGTCCTTACATGTATGTACCGAATTTCGTACACGTACGTGGAACATAGCGGGAGGCGCACTCCGTTGAACTTTTATAGGTGGCGCTATCGAGCCATTTTGCCCCGCCCAATTCTGAAACCTATATCAGTTGTAAATTTTCGCCAGTTCTGACGCGTGTGCAAAGTTTCGTGAGTTTTCGAGCATGTTTAGGCCCTCAAAAATGCGATTCAATGCGGAGAAGAATAATAATAATAATAATAATAATAATAATAATAATAATAAACAGAGCAATTCCAAGAGGGTCCTCACACCATCGGTGCTCGGGCCCTAAATATAGCTGCGAGCAGTGATTGCGGGCCCAAGCCGGTGGCACCGCCACCCTGGTGCCTTAGTGTAGGCACCGGGGGTGGCGGTACCGCCGGCTTTGGCCCGCAATCGCTGCTCGCAGCTATATTTATATATATATATATATATATATATTAGGGGTGACCCCAAATAGTCGAAGATTCAATGCTTCAATTGGAGGAGCCTGATTCGACTACCGATCTTACGGTCGAATCTTCGCAGAGGTGTTATGAAACGAGGATCATGCCACTTTGGCTATATGAGGGCGCTCAATGTCTGATTTCACATAGAACTACCGGTTTTCTGTCAATACGTTAATATTCAGCCTATTATGATAATGCTGTATATAAAAATGTGCAAAGAGATAAGTTTTTAATAAATATTTTTTTAACGTGCGTGAATAAATCCAAACACCCCGCATCTGCGTGACAGATTTAAGTTTCACTTTCAATCCGTAACCTACAGAGGAGCGTCTTGGCGGCAAGGATTTAAATCTTTAAAATACCAATGTCTGGAATAAGAAAATATAAAGTGTGGATGTACACCATCAGAAAGGATATTCTCCAAGGCTGGATTTAGCATCAGGAAAACCATGATCGCACTTCTGCCGGCCAACGTTAACAAGTTTCACGTTAGAATGTATCCGCGCACACAATTTGAAAAGACTCCAACGGACACAGACAGAGTGAAAGATTGGATTTGTTCTCTCGATCAGGTAGGGTACAAGTGATTTCAAAACTTTTTAGCCGGTTCTAATTTGATTTTTGGATGCTGTGAGTGTGAACATTTTTAGCTAAAAAGACTGCCACTCCAGTTTAGCATTTTGTTTCTGCAGTTACAAAGACAAAGTTGAAAATTCTGGCTACTATCGTTATTTTAATAGTTTCTTTATTTTAATTTTATTTATTGATCTGTCAGGGTTATCTAATCTAACTATTTGTGGCTTGTGTTTTGAATATATGTTCCCCTGCACTTTAGTACATACTCATTTTGCACATTTTGTACATTTGCTCATCTTGTGACTTGATTCTGATTTATTTCGTTTTGTATTTTTATTAATTAGAAAGGTATATTCTGTTCTAATTTAATTTAGTAAATTAATTGTTTATTTTTTCGGTTTATCGATGTTGTGGTGTATAGAGCCTGCTCGCACAGGTAATTTAGCCGATTTAATTTGATTTGTATGTGAAATGCAAAACCTGTCTGTGGCCTTTCTGGAGTTATTTATGTTATTTCTTAGTTTTATTGATCCAAAATGTTTTTATACATTTTCTTCTATATCTTTGTATGATTTTCTGTACATCGCGGCTTTGAAATGTTAAAGCCCCGCCCCCAGCCCCACCCCCATACACATGATTCGACTATTAGTCGACTATAAGCAAGACATGACGATTCTGATTCGACTATGAAAATCCATAGTCGGGGACACCCCTAATATATATATATATATATATATATATATATATATATATATATATATATATATATATTATACAAACATATAAATATATATATATATATATATATACATATATATATATATATATATATATATATATATATATATATATATATATATATATATATATATATATATGTATTTATATGTGTGTGTGTGTGTGTATATATATATATATATATATATATATATATATATATATATATATATATATATACCGTTCAAAAGTTTGGGGTCAGGAAGATTTTTAATGTTTTTAGGAGAAGTCTCTTCTGCTCACCAAGGCTGCATTTATTTGATTAAAAATACAAACAAAAACAGTAATATTGTGAAATATTATTCCAGTTTAAAACAGCTGTTTTCTATTTTAAAATATTTTACACTGTAATTAATTTATGTGATCAAAGCTGAGTTTTCAGCATCATTACTCCCGTCTTCAGTGTCACATGATCCTTCAGAAATCATTCTAATATGATGATTGATGGTCAATAAATATAAATTATTATTTTCAATGTTGAAAACAGTTGGGTACAGATTTTTTTTCAAATGCGTTGATGAATGTAAAGTTCAAAAGAACAGCATTTATTTCAGATATAATTTTTTTTAACATTATAAATGTCTTTACTGTAACTTTTGATCAGTTTAACTCATTCTCGATGAATAAAAGCATTGATTTATTTTATTTCTTTCCCCCAAAATTAAAATTTAAATGATTACTGACCCCAAACTTCTGAACGGTAGTGTTTAATGTTACAAAAGCTTTAGATTTCAGATAAATGCTGTTCTTTTGAACTTTCTATTAATCAAAGACTGTACACAACTGTTTTCGACATTTAAAATAATAATGAATGTTTCTTGAGCATCAATCATCATATTAGAATAATTTCTGAAGGATCATGTGACAGTGACGACTGGAGTAATGATGCTGAAAACTCAGCTTTGATCACAGGAATAAATAACAGTTTAAAATATATAAAAATAGAAAGCAGCTGTTTTAAATTGGAATACTATTTTACAATATTACTGTTTTTGTTTGTATTTTTAATCAAATAAATGCAGCCTTGGTGAGCAGAAGAAACTTCGCTTAAAAATCTTACTGACGCCAGATTTTTGAACAGTAGTGTATATATATTATATAAAAATGTAAGGGATAAGACACAGATAATTTTACTTGCCTGACCTGATTAGAACAATGAAAAAAACTTAAATGAAAAAATAACTTGGGAATCACTAAAACGAGGGCGCGATTGAACAGTGGACACATAAAAACATACTGTCATTTTGTTCAGAACATCATTCAAACTGCAAAGTGTTAACTTATATTTTTGTACAGTAGCAATAAAACACAACATTGTGCTTTTTTAAAATACATTCAAGCAATCCGCCCCGAAAATGAAACTAAAATGCTCACGGCTGCACAGGCATTCATAATGGTGTGCGTCCTCAGCGAGGAACGAGCAGAACAGAGTCAACGTTTTTTAGGTCATTCCTCCTTCCATAGGAATTTATTGAAAACGCTCGCTCTGCTCCGCACCATTATCAATGTCCGTGCGGACGAACATATTTTACTTTCGTTTTTAAGTTAGCGATTAAAAAGCCCCCAGCGGTGTCACACGTCAGTTAACCGGTGGTAAAATATTCTCACCGCCACATACCTAGTATATTTTTATATAGATATAATAGGCCTACCTGATTTTGAACACAAGAGGGCAGTATAGCACTATGTTTGACTATTTATTTATTGTTTAGACTAAACAACCATTCTGGCAGTTTTTAAACTTAAACTTCATTCTTAAATTGAAAAAAAAGAATAAAATGAGTTAAGTTCTGATATTTGTATACTTTTATATAGTAATAAATGGTGTATAATTACATTTTTAGAATATATGACCCTTTGAGTGTTTCCTTTTTAGACAATACTTTAATCCCTCGCCATAGCAAAACCGTTTGAGATATTTATTATCCGTTCACAATTTAGCATCATTAATATATTTTTATCATGTTGAAAAAGTTTGGTGGGAATAAAATAAACCACTTAGATAAAGGTGGCTAAAAATTCAGAGGCTGATTTTGCAAAAAAATCCACATTCAGACCAAAATATCTGACTTCCTGATGGTCAGAGCTAATGACTTTAAATTAGAAAGTTGTCCGGGTCGATGAGATCAATATATGAACTGAGTTTTTTTTACTGTAGTTAAAACTAACCCCCCCACTTTTGTCAAAAGCATGTTGAAAGTGACACACTTCCTGCTGCCAGTTGGTGGCGCTATAACTTTGAATCACAATAGCTACATCCATCTGATCGGCCTCTTACCACGAACACACTGCTGAAGTTTCATCAAGATCAGTTAATGTATGCAGAAGTTATTCCACTTCGTGTTTCTCTTTTCTCGCCATAAATTCGATTCCTCGCCACGGCCAAACCGTTCGAGATATCAAAAATCCGTCCGCAATTTAGCATCCTCAAAGTCTTGACTACATGCACACCGAGTTTGGAGGGGACACGGTGAATTTTCTAGGAGGAGTATTTCACATTCCACAGCAAGCGTTTTCCAAACAACCCATAATAGCCGACTTCCTGTTGGGCTGGCGTAAAACTTGACCAGGGGAAAGTTGTTCGGCACGATGAGATCTATATGTGTACCGAGTTTCATATTAATTCATGCAAGCGTGTTTGATATATGGACCAAGTTTTAGAACCCCGTTCAAGGGGGCGCTGTTGAGCCCCCCAGCCACGCCCGGGTACCAGCTTCAGCCCGGCCCTGATGGCCGTGGGTTCTGACCTGTGTGCAAAGTTTCAAGAGTTGTTGAGCACGTTAAGGACCCCAAAAGCCCCTGAAACCTTGATTAACAATATAAAAGTAATAGTCAAATCCCCCCCCCCCCCTCCCCTCACACACACACAGACACAGAGAGAGGGAGAGAAAATTCTTCAGAAAATCCACATTCAAACCAAAATATCTCTATTCCTGATGGTCGGAGATGGTTAATGTAAATTAGAAAGTTGTCCGTCTTGATGAGAACAATACACATACCAAGTTTTGTTGCTGTTGATAAAACTAACCCCCCCACTTATGACTAAAGGTGGCGCTACTGAGCCCCTCACCACGCCCGTTTCTGAAACTTTGCAGATGTCTACTAGGTAATAAATGTAATGTGTCTGTCGAGTTTCATGCAATTTCAAGCATGCTAAGAGTCTCAAAAGCATCAAAAAAGAATATTGATGTTTGATGCGTTGCCATGGCAACAGTATTAAAGATATTAAAAATCCTTTCACAGGTCTACATCTGCCGTGTGTTTACATTATACACATAAAGTTTGAAGCAAATCGGGTAAAAATAAGAGGGTGATTTCAAAGCATTTTGAAAGTGACACACTTCCTGCTGCCAGTTGGTGGCGCTATAACTTTGACTCACAATAGTCACATCCATGTGATCGGCCTCTTACAACAAACACACTGCTGAAGTTTAATCAAGATCAGTTAATGTATGCAGAAGTTATAACACACTTCCTGTTTCCATTATTCGCCATAAATTTGTTTCCTCGCCACGGCCAAACCGTTCGAGATATCAAAAATCTGTCCGCAATTTAGCATCCTCAATGTCTTGACTTCATGCTGACCGAGTTTGGAGCCGATTGGATGAATTCCCTAGGAGGAGTACATTAAATTCCACAGCATGCGTTTCCAAACAACCCATAATAGCCGACTTCCTGTTGGGCTGGCGTAAAACTTAGAGCACGAAAGTTGTTCGGCCCGATGAGATCTATATGTGTACCGAGTTTCATATTATTACATGCAAGCGTGTTTGATTTATGGACACGTGTTCGGATCCCATTCCAGGGGGCGCTGTCGAGCCCCCCTGCCACGCCCGGGTACCAGCTTCAGTCCGGCCCTGATGGCCGCGGGTTCTGACGTGTGTGCAAAATTTCAAGAGTTTTTGAGCATGTTAAGAGCCCCAAAAGTGCCCGAAAGGTTGACAAAATAATAATAATAATAATAAATATAGCTGCGAGCAGCGATTACGGGCCCAAGCCGGTGGCACCGCAACCCCGGTGCCTTTAGTTACCTAAAGGCACCGGGGTGGCGGTACCGCTGGCTTTGGCCCTCCATCGCTGCTCGCAGCTATATATATATATATATATATATATATATATATATATATATATATATATATATACATACATACATACACACACATACATATATATGTATATGTATATATACATACATACATACACACACATATATATATATGTATATATATATATATATATTATTGTTCAAAAGTTCGGGGTCAGTAAGATTTTTAATGTTTTTAGGAGAAGTCTCTTCTGCTCACCAAGGCTGCATTTATTGATTAAAAATACAAACAAAAACAGTAATATTGTGAAATATTATTCCAATTTAAAACAGCTGTTTTCAATTTTAAAATATTTTACATAGTAATTCATTTCTGTGATCAAAGTTGAGTTTTCAGCATCATTACTCCAGTCTTCAGTGTCACATGATCCTTCAGAAATCATACTAATATGATGATTGATGCTCAATAAATATTCATTATTATTTTCAATGTTGAAAACAGTTGTGTACAGATTTTTTTTTTTTTTAAATGCTTTGATGAATGTAAAGTTCAAAAGAACAGCATATATTTCAAATATATATATTTTTAACATTATAAATGTCTTTACTGTAACTGTTGATCAGTTTAACTCATCCTTCATAAATGTCACAAATCAGCACAGAACAGACAGGTAAGTTGCAAGGATGTTTATTGACACAAAGCACAGTCACGGCAGGTGAGTTTGATGAGTAGTGAAATATTCTAGCAGAGTTTATGGATGCGGTGGATCTGACAAAGTCTCTTATCTGTTTCCGGTTGTAGATGACTGGATGAGGTTTGACGATCGGGAGCGGGATAGCTGAAGCAGACGGAGGATCCGGAGAACAGGCTGACGGCAGGTAAGTAGCTGAAGAAGGTAAGTAGCGTATTTGAGTTTGCATGAGAGAGTCAGAATGTTGAGTAGGTTTCAACGAGACCTCACAAGGGACTGAGGGAACTGGAGGTGATTATAAGGAGTGCGGGAAGTGGCAGGAGATTGATGACAGGTGGTGAAGACAGGTGCAGGTGATTAGTATTCCGGGGATGCTGATCGGGTGGGCGGAGTGTAGGGAGCTGGCGCTGACGCTGATGTATCCGTGACAGTACCCCCCTCCTCCACGGCCAGCTCCTGAGGGCAGAGAAGACCGACGACGGGGACGACCACGACCTCTCGGCGCCGGACGATTGGGATTAGCAGAGTGAAAGTCCTGTAAGAGTGTGGGATCGAGGATGTCATCACGGTGAACCCAGCATCTCTCCTCAGGACCAAAACCTTCCCAGTCCACGAGATACTCCAGTTGACCGCCCCGTCGTCGGGAGTCGAGAATGTCCTGGACCCGGTAGATGTTGTCGACTTCGGGATCTACTGGAGGAGGAGGTACCACATCAGCGCCAGACTCTGTGGAAGGAGGAAGAAGAGGATCAGTGTATGGCTTTAACAGGGAGACATGGAATGAAGGTGAGATGCGGTAGTGAGGAGGTAGTGATAACCGGTAGGTGACATCATTGATCTGCCTCTGTATCGCGAACGGACCTATGTACTTGGGACTCAGCTTGCGACAGGGCTGTCGGAGACGGATATCCCTGGTTGAGAGCCAGACCTTTTGCCCAGGTTGGTATAATGGGGTAGCTGATCTTCTTGCATCGGCCTGGCTCTTGTGTCTCCGAACAACCCTTTGCAGATGGACGTGTGCTGAGTCCCAGACCCTCTCGCTTTCCTGGAACCAATGATGGACTGCTGGAACATCGGAAGGCTCACCTGACCAGGGAAACAGAGGCGGCTGGAAGCCGAGTATGCACTGGAAAGGCGTGAGACCAGTGGTGGACTGTTGAAGGGAGTTTTGTGCATACTCGGCCCAGGGTAGATACCTGCTCCAGCAGTCTTGATGATCATGGCAATATGACCGCAGGTATCTCCCGATTTCTTGTATCTTACGCTCAGTCTGGCCGTTGGACTGGGGGTGATATCCAGACGTTAGGCTGACTGAGACTCCCAGAAGATTGAAGAAGGCTTTCCATACTCTGGAGATGAATTGTGGACCCCGGTCAGATACGATGTCTTCTGGTATTCCGAAGTGTCGAAATATCTGAGTGAAGAGAGCCTCAGCCGTTTCAAAGGCAGTAGGCAGACCGGGCAGAGGAATCAATTTGCAGGCTTTCGAAAACCGATCGACGACAACAAGGACACAGGTGTGAGAGTCAGAAGAAGGAAGGTCCGTGATGAAATCTACCCCTAGATGTGACCAAGGCCTGGTGGGTACTGGAAGAGGCACCAGTTTACCTTCTGGAAGACGTCGAGGGACCTTGGCCATGGCACAGACTGAGCAGCTCTTCACGAATCGGGAGATATCCTGGGTCATATTGGGCCACCAGTACCGTTGTTGCACAAGCGAGAGGGTCTGTTGGCTGCCTGGGTGTCCAGAGCCCGGAGATGTATGGATGGAGTCCATGAGGGACAGACGCAGGCGAGTGGGTACGTAAGTCCGTCCCTCAGGACCTCCCGGCGGAGCAGGTTCAGTACGGGTAGCATCAGTAATGTGATCGTCTAAGCTCCACTGGATGGGACTGACAATCATGGCTGGAGGGAGTATGGATTCTGGAGTAGAACTGACGATATCAGGTTGATGCAGACGAGAAAGAGAATCAGCCTTGACATTCTTGTCCCCTGGGCGATAGGTTACTTTGAAGTTGAAACGGGTGAAGAACAATGACCAGCGGGCTTGACGAGTGTTGAGTCTTTTGGCTTCACGGAGGTATTCCAGGTTGCGGTGATCTGTGATGACTTCAAAGGGGTGTTGTGCTCCCTCCAGCCAGTGTCTCCACTCTTCAAGTGCTAGCTTGATTGCCAGCAGTTCCCGGTTGCCGATGTCATAATTCTGCTCCGCCGGGGACATCTTCTTGGAGAAGAAGGCACATGGATGGAGTCGAGGAGGCTCCCCCTGCCGCTGCGACAGAACCGCTCCCACCCCGGTGCTTGATGCATCCACCTCGACGAGAAATGGTAGATCTGGGTTGGGATGGACGAGAGTGGGAGCGGAACTGAAGGAGTGTTTCAGCTTCTCGAAGGCTAGTAGGGCTTCGGTGGTCCAGGACAGAGACTTGGCCCCTTTTTTCAGAAGAGAGGTGACATGCGGTGCGTCGTTGATCCACCCGGATGGAACGCTGAATGAGATTTTCTAACCCAATGATGTCATCATGAATGGTTAGCTGTAAACGAATCTCGGGCTCTAATCCTTGACGGTAAGCGGTAATGAGAGCCGGTTCATTCCATCCACTGGAAGCTGCCAGTGTGCGAAATTGCAGTGCATACGAGGAAACAGAGGATTGGCCCTGTCTTAAACGGAACAACTGATCATGGATGGTTAGAGCATTGGAAACTGGAGAAAACACTTCCCGGAAATGGCTGATGAAATTATCGAGAGTTTGAGTTACACTACCTTTTGCATCCCAAAGTGCCCGTGCCCAAAGCAGAGCGCGTCCTGTGAGGAGAGAGATGAGAAAAGCGATCTTCGCTCTCTTGGTGGGAAATTGAGAAGCATTCATTTCCATGTACAGCTCAAATTGAAGTAAAAATCCGCTGCACTCCCCCTCCTCGCCTGAGAAGGGCGCTGGCCGGGCCATGGGACTGACAGAGGCAGATGAAGAAGAATGAATGACGGATGGAAATGGAATGGCTTGAGAAACACCGGCGTTCTGAATGGGGATTTCCTCTTCGCCGTGATCTGTTGGTTCGTGCATGTTGGTCAGGTCTTCTGTCACAAATCAGCACAGAACAGACAGGTAAGTTGCAAGGATGTTTATTGACACAAAGCACAGTCACGGCAGGTGAGTTTGATGAGTAGTGAAATATTCTAGCAGAGTTTATGGATGCGGTGGATCTGACAAAGTCTCTTATCTGTTTCCGGTTGTAGATGACTGGATGAGGTTTGACGATCGGGAGCAGGATAGCTGAAGCAGACGGAGGATCCGGAGAACAGGCTGACGGCAGGTAAGTAGCTGAAGAAGGTAAGTAGCGTATTTGAGTTTGCATGAGAGAGTCAGAATGTTGAGTAGGTTTCAACGAGACCTGACAAGGGACTGAGGGAACTGGAGGTGATTATAAGGAGTGCGGGAAGTGGCAGGAGATTGATGACAGGTGGTGAAGACAGGTGCAGGTGATTAGTATTCCGGGGATGCTGATCGGGTGGGCGGAGTGTAGGGAGCTGGCGCTGACGCTGATGTATCCGTGACAATAAATAAAAGTACTGATTTATTTTATTTCTTTCCCCCAAAAATAAAATTGTAATTATTACTAACCCAAAACTTTTGAGCGGTAGTGTTTAACGTTACAAAAGCTTTAGATTTCAGATAAATGCTGTTCTTTTGAACTTTCTATTCATCAACTATATAACTTTCACTATTATATTAGCGATTTAAAAGCACCCACTCGTGTCACACGTCGATTAACCGGTGGGAAAATATCCTCAGACATATAGCATATATATACATACATACATACATACATACACACACATACATATATATGTATATATATATATATATATATATATATATATATATATATATATATATATTATTTTTCAAAAGTTTGGGGTCAGTAAGATTTTTAATGTTTTTAGGAGAAGTCTCTTCTGCTCACCAAGGCTGCATTTATTGATTAAAAATACAAACAAAAACAGTAATATTGTGAAATATTATTCCAATTTAAAACAGCTGTTTTCAATTTTAAAATATTTTACATAGTAATTCATTTCTGTGATCAAAGTTGAGTTTTCAGCATCATTACTCCAGTCTTCAGTGTCACATGATCCTTCAGAAATCATACTAATATGATGATTGATGCTCAATAAATATTCATTATTATTTTCAATGTTGAAAACAGTTGTGTACAGATTTTTTTTTTTTTTAAATGCTTTGATGAATGTAAAGTTCAAAAGAACAGCATATATTTCAAATATATATATATATTTTTAACATTATAAATGTCTTTACTGTAACTGTTGATCAGTTTAACTCATCCTTCATAAATGTCACAAATCAGCACAGAACAGACAGGTAAGTTGCAAGGATGTTTATTGACACAAAGCACAGTCACGGCAGGTGAGTTTGATGAGTAGTGAAATATTCTAGCAGAGTTTATGGATGCGGTGGATCTGACAAAGTCTCTTATCTGTTTCCGGTTGTAGATGACTGGATGAGGTTTGACGATCGGGAGCGGGATAGCTGAAGCAGACGGAGGATCCGGAGAACAGGCTGACGGCAGGTAAGTAGCTGAAGAAGGTAAGTAGCGTATTTGAGTTTGCATGAGAGAGTCAGAATGTTGAGTAGGTTTCAACGAGACCTCACAAGGGACTGAGGGAACTGGAGGTGATTATAAGGAGTGCGGGAAGTGGCAGGAGATTGATGACAGGTGGTGAAGACAGGTGCAGGTGATTAGTATTCCGGGGATGCTGATCGGGTGGGCGGAGTGTAGGGAGCTGGCGCTGACGCTGATGTATCCGTGACAGTACCCCCTCCTCCACGGCCAGCTCCTGAGGGCAGAGAAGACCGACGACGGGGACGACCACGACCTCTCGGCGCCGGACGATTGGGATTAGCAGAGTGAAAGTCCTGTAAGAGTGTGGGATCGAGGATGTCATCACGGTGAACCCAGCATCTCTCCTCAGGACCAAAACCTTCCCAGTCCACGAGATACTCCAGTTGACCGCCCCGTCGTCGGGAGTCGAGAATGTCCTGGACCCGGTAGATGTTGTCGACTTCGGGATCTACTGGAGGAGGAGGTACCACATCAGCGCCAGACTCTGTGGAAGGAGGAAGAAGAGGATCAGTGTATGGCTTTAACAGGGAGACATGGAATGAAGGTGAGATGCGGTAGTGAGGAGGTAGTGATAACCGGTAGGTGACATCATTGATCTGCCTCTGTATCGCGAACGGACCTATGTACTTGGGACTCAGCTTGCGACAGGGCTGTCGGAGACGGATATCCCTGGTTGAGAGCCAGACCTTTTGCCCAGGTTGGTATAATGGGGTAGCTGATCTTCTTGCATCGGCCTGGCTCTTGTGTCTCCGAACAGCCCTTTGCAGATGGACGTGTGCTGAGTCCCAGACCCTCTCGCTTTCCTGGAACCAATGATGGACTGCTGGAACATCGGAAGGCTCACCTGACCAGGGAAACAGAGGCGGCTGGAAGCCGAGTATGCACTGGAAAGGCGTGAGACCAGTGGTGGACTGTTGAAGGGAGTTTTGTGCATACTCGGCCCAGGGTAGATACCTGCTCCAGCAGTCTTGATGATCATGGCAATATGACCGCAGGTATCTCCCGATTTCTTGTATCTTACGCTCAGTCTGGCCGTTGGACTGGGGGTGATATCCAGACGTTAGGCTGACTGAGACTCCCAGAAGATTGAAGAAGGCTTTCCATACTCTGGAGATGAATTGTGGACCCCGGTCAGATACGATGTCTTCTGGTATTCCGAAGTGTCGAAATATCTGAGTGAAGAGAGCCTCAGCCGTTTCAAAGGCAGTAGGCAGACCGGGCAGAGGAATCAATTTGCAGGCTTTCGAAAACCGATCGACGACAACAAGGACACAGGTGTGAGAGTCAGAAGAAGGAAGGTCCGTGATGAAATCTACCCCTAGATGTGACCAAGGCCTGGTGGGTACTGGAAGAGGCACCAGTTTACCTTCTGGAAGACGTCGAGGGACCTTGGCCATGGCACAGACTGAGCAGCTCTTCACGAATCGGGAGATATCCTGGGTCATATTGGGCCACCAGTACCGTTGTTGCACAAGCGAGAGGGTCTGTTGGCTGCCTGGGTGTCCAGAGCCCGGAGATGTATGGATGGAGTCCATGAGGGACAGACGCAGGCGAGTGGGTACGTAAGTCCGTCCCTCAGGACCTCCCGGCGGAGCAGGTTCAGTACGGGTAGCATCAGTAATGTGATCGTCTAAGCTCCACTGGATGGGACTGACAATCATGGCTGGAGGGAGTATGGATTCTGGAGTAGAACTGACGATATCAGGTTGATGCAGACGAGAAAGAGAATCAGCCTTGACATTCTTGTCCCCTGGGCGATAGGTTACTTTGAAGTTGAAACGGGTGAAGAACAATGACCAGCGGGCTTGACGAGTGTTGAGTCTTTTGGCTTCACGGAGGTATTCCAGGTTGCGGTGATCTGTGATGACTTCAAAGGGGTGTTGTGCTCCCTCCAGCCAGTGTCTCCACTCTTCAAGTGCTAGCTTGATTGCCAGCAGTTCCCGGTTGCCGATGTCATAATTCTGCTCCGCCGGGGACATCTTCTTGGAGAAGAAGGCACATGGATGGAGTCGAGGAGGCTCCCCCTGCCGCTGCGACAGAACCGCTCCCACCCCGGTGCTTGATGCATCCACCTCGACGAGAAATGGTAGATCTGGGTTGGGATGGACGAGAGTGGGAGCGGAACTGAAGGAGTGTTTCAGCTTCTCGAAGGCTAGTAGGGCTTCGGTGGTCCAGGACAGAGACTTGGCCCCTTTTTTCAGAAGAGAGGTGACATGCGGTGCGTCGTTGATCCACCCGGATGGAACGCTGAATGAGATTTTCTAACCCAATGATGTCATCATGAATGGTTAGCTGTAAACGAATCTCGGGCTCTAATCCTTGACGGTAAGCGGTAATGAGAGCCGGTTCATTCCATCCACTGGAAGCTGCCAGTGTGCGAAATTGCAGTGCATACGAGGAAACAGAGGATTGGCCCTGTCTTAAACGGAACAACTGATCATGGATGGTTAGAGCATTGGAAACTGGAGAAAACACTTCCCGGAAATGGCTGATGAAATTATCGAGAGTTTGAGTTACACTACCTTTTGCATCCCAAAGTGCCCGTGCCCAAAGCAGAGCGCGTCCTGTGAGGAGAGAGATGAGAAAAGCGATCTTCGCTCTCTTGGTGGGAAATTGAGAAGCATTCATTTCCATGTACAGCTCAAATTGAAGTAAAAATCCGCTGCACTCCCCCTCCTCGCCTGAGAAGGGCGCTGGCCGGGCCATGGGACTGACAGAGGCAGATGAAGAAGAATGAATGACGGATGGAAATGGAATGGCTTGAGAAACACCGGCGTTCTGAATGGGGATTTCCTCTTCGCCGTGATCTGTTGGTTCGTGCATGTTGGTCAGGTCTTCTGTCACAAATCAGCACAGAACAGACAGGTAAGTTGCAAGGATGTTTATTGACACAAAGCACAGTCACGGCAGGTGAGTTTGATGAGTAGTGAAATATTCTAGCAGAGTTTATGGATGCGGTGGATCTGACAAAGTCTCTTATCTGTTTCCGGTTGTAGATGACTGGATGAGGTTTGACGATCGGGAGCAGGATAGCTGAAGCAGACGGAGGATCCGGAAAACAGGCTGACGGCAGGTAAGTAGCTGAAGAAGGTAAGTAGCGTATTTGAGTTTGCATGAGAGAGTCAGAATGTTGAGTAGGTTTCAACGAGACCTGACAAGGGACTGAGGGAACTGGAGGTGATTATAAGGAGTGCGGGAAGTGGCAGGAGATTGATGACAGGTGGTGAAGACAGGTGCAGGTGATTAGTATTCCGGGGATGCTGATCGGGTGGGCGGAGTGTAGGGAGCTGGCGCTGACGCTGATGTATCCGTGACAATAAATAAAAGTACTGATTTATTTTATTTCTTTCCCCCAAAAATAAAATTGTAATTATTACTAACCCAAAACTTTTGAGCGGTAGTGTTTAACGTTACAAAAGCTTTAGATTTCAGATAAATGCTGTTCTTTTGAACTTTCTATTCATCAACTATATAACTTTCACTATTATATTAGCGATTTAAAAGCACCCACTCGTGTCACACGTCGATTAACCGGTGGGAAAATATCCTCAGACATATAGCATATATATACATACATACATACATACATACACACACATACATATATATGTATATATATATATATATATATATATATATATATATATATATATATATATATATTATTTTTCAAAAGTTTGGGGTCAGTAAGATTTTTAATGTTTTTAGGAGAAGTCTCTTCTGCTCACCAAGGCTGCATTTATTGATTAAAAATACAAACAAAAACAGTAATATTGTGAAATATTATTCCAATTTAAAACAGCTGTTTTCAATTTTAAAATATTTTACATAGTAATTCATTTCTGTGATCAAAGTTGAGTTTTCAGCATCATTACTCCAGTCTTCAGTGTCACATGATCCTTCAGAATCATACTAATATGATGATTGATGCTCAATAAATATTCATTATTATTTTCAATGTTGAAAACAGTTGTGTACAGATTTTTTTTTTTCAAAATGCTTTGATGAATGTAAAGTTCAAAAGAACAGCATATATTTCAAATATATATATATTTTTAACATTATAAATGTCTTTACTGTAACTGTTGATCAGTTTAACTCATCCTTCATAAATAAAAGTACTGATTTATTTTATTTCTTTCCCCCAAAAATAAAATTTTAATTATTACTAACCACAAACTTTTGAGCGGTAGTGTTTAACGTTACAAAAGCTTTAGATTTCAGATAAATGCTGTTCTTTTGAACTTTCTATTCATCAAAGACTGTACACAACTGTTTTCGACATTTAAAATAATAATGAATGTTTCTTGAGTATCAATCATCATATTAGAATAATTTCTGAAGGATCATGTGACAGTGACGACTGGAGTAATGATGCTGAAAACTCAGCTTTGATCACAGGAATAAATAACAGTTTAAAATATATTAAAATAGAAAGCAGCTGTTTTAAATTGGAATACTATTTTACAATATTACTGTTTTTGTTTGTATTTTTAATCAAATAAATGCAGCCTTGGTGAGCAGAAGAAACTTCTCTGTTATGTGCGCGCCACAGACTGCACGCACGTCCGCTTAGAGTTCCGCCTTTTGCCTTCCGTCAATATTACGTTATTAGAAAAATATTTTTTTAGAGAATCGATTTTTTGACATTTGTGAATCGATTCAGAATCGTCCACAAGAATCAATTTTTTCTCCCACCCCTAGATTTCATACAACAGGTTAATAAACAGTTACAATTAAGTCACTTACATTTTAGATGCAATGTTGACTGTTTTTGTTCTGTTTCAGCAGCGAAAATAGTTAAACAAAGATCACGGCAGAACCATCACGCATCACGTGTTTTCTCATAACTGAACGATTCAGCATTTTTAACGAATCGGTTGACTCAAAGATTGAATGATCAATCCATAAACATCTGTCTTAATCATGATCGACTCATTCGAACGAATCGTTTGAACGAATGAATCAATGACTCGCTTATTAAGATGGATGCCTGGCGACACCTAATGGCGGTTTAGTGTTGTTTAAAAGCATCATTCTTTCCCACATGTGTGTGATTTGTGTGTGCAACATTATCATTATTTTTCTTTCACTATTATATTAGCGATTTAAAAGCACCCACTCGTGTCACACGTCGATTAACCGGTGGGAAAATATCCTCAGACACATACCTAATAAATGTATATTTAAATACAATATTGGCCTACCTGGTAAAAAGTTTTATATACTATTTTGATGTCCTTTTGGACACAAGAGGGCAGTATAGCCCTATGTTTGCTTTTTTGTTGAACCAAATAGCACTAAATAGCCTGTTTTTAACTTTTTCATTCTTCTTGAATTGCAAAAACAGAATAAAATGGGTTTAGTTGTGATATTTGTATACTTTTATATAGAAATAAATGGTATATAATTACATTTTTAGAAGATTTTTTGTGTTTCCTTTTTGGACATTACTTTAATCCCTCGCCATAGCAAAACCGTTTGAGATATTTATTATCCATTCACAATTTAGCATATTTAATGTAGTTTCATCATGTTGAAAAAGTTTGGTACAAATAAAATAAATAGTTTAAGAGTAGTGGCAAAAAATTCAGAGGCTGATTTTGCAAAAAAATTCACATTCAGACCAAAATATCTGACTTCCTGATGGCCAGAGCTATTGAATGTAAATTAGAAAGTTGTCCGGCTTGATGAGAACAATATACAAACTATTTTTTCTTTACTGTAGTTAAAAGTAACCCCCCCACTTTTGTCAAGTCAAGTCAAGTCATCTTCATTTATATAGCGCTTTTAACAATGTAGATTGTCTCAAAGCAGCTTCACAGAGATAAGCGTATAATTTAAGGTAACAGAGATTGTTTCGGCTTTACAGCAGAGTTAAGTTATTTCCATCTAAAGTTAGTTTTAATTGATTTGGTTCCGTCGCAATGATCATTTGTTATTAAATTAGGGGCCGCTAAGACGACACCATTCTCTCTACACAGACTTTAAACGCGAACCTGTGAGAAACGCTGATGGCGTTCACATGCGCATTTAGAATGGGTTCTATAGTTATGTGCGTTAGAATATACGCAGGTTTGGAATTCCCTACAAGCCAAGCCTAAACAAAATACTTGTCTTTCCTTATAAATTTTGATAAGGAATTTTATTTTATTTTTTGCTTTGGGGTAGGACCGCGAGACGAATTTTCCCGACAACGCCTTATCTGTAGAGTGGTAGTGGGATCCTCCATAGGGAGAGACTAGTTGGCACTTCAGCACTGCGTTGTCATCGGTCCACCAATTTTGTCAAAAGCATGTTGAAAGTGACACACTTCCTGCTGCCAGTTGGTGGCGCTATAACTTTGACTCACAATAGCTACATCCATCTGATCGGCCTCTTACCACGAACACACTGCTGAAGTTTCATCAAGATCAGTTAATGTATGCAGAAGTTATTCCACTTCCGTGTTTCTCTTTTCTCGCCATAAATTCGATTCCTCGCCACGGCCAAACCGTTCGAGATATCAAAAATCCGTCCGCAATTTAGCATCCTCAAAGTCTTGACTACATGCACACCGAGTTTGAAGGGGACACAGTGAATTTTCTAGGAGGAGTATTTCACATTCCACAGCAAGCGTTTTCCAAACAACCCATAATAGCCGACTTCCTGTTGGGCTGGCGTAAAACTTGACCGGGGTAAAGTTGTTTGGCCCGATGAGATCTATATGTGTACCGAGTTTCATATTAATTCATGCGAGCGTGTTTGATATATGGATCAAGTTTTAGAACCCCGTTCAAGGGGGCGCTGTTGAGCCCCCCAGCCACGCCCGGGTACCAGCTTCAGCCCGGCCCTGATGGCCGTGGGTTCTGACCTGTGTGCAAAGTTTCAAGAGTTTTTGAGCACGTTAAGGACCCCAAAAGCCCCTGAAACCTTGATTAACAATATAAAAGCAATAGTCAAATCCCCCCCTCCCCTCACACACACAGAGACACAGAGAGAGGGAGAGAAAATTCTTCAGAAAATCCACATTCAAACCAAAATATCTCTCTTCCTGTTGGTCGGAGATGGTTCATGTAAATTAGAAAGTTGTCCGTCTTGATGAGAACAATACACATACCAAGTTTTGTGATTCTAGGAAAAACTAAGCCCCATTTTTGACTAAAGGTGGCGCTACTGAGCCATTCCACCACGCCCGTTTCTGAAACTTTGCACATGTCTACTGGCTAATAAATGTGATGTGTCTGTTGAGTTTCATGCAATTTCAAGTATGTTAAGAGTCTCAAAAGCATCAAAAAAGAATATTAAAGTTTGATGCGTTGCCACGGCAACAGTATCTAAGATATCAATAATCCTTTCACAGGTTTACATCTGCCGTGTGTCTACATTGTACACATAAAGTTTGAAGCAAATCGGGTAAAAATAAGACACTGATTTCAAAGCATTTTGAAAGTGATGTACTTCCTGCTGCCAGTTGGTGGCGCTATAACTTTGACTCACAATAGTCACATCTGTGCGATCGGCCTCTTACAACAAACACACTGCTGAAGTTTCATCAAGATCAGTTAATGTATGGAGAAGTTATAACACACTTCCTGTTTCATTTTTTCGCCATAAATTTGTTTCCTCGCCACAGCCAAACCGTTCGAGATATCAAAAATCCGTCCGCAATTTAGCATCCTCAATGTCTTGACTTCATGCACACCGAGTTTGGAGGCGAATCGATGAATTCCCTAGGAGG